>CM057164.1:3852887-3907450 GCA_029962745.1 Echinometra lucunter | reverse complement strand
TTTTTTTTAATTTTTATTTTTTTAAACCTATTTTTCTCTTCCTCCCCATCTTCAGGGTCGTTGTCTACCCCTTATTTTAAAGCATAGTTGTCCACTGCGGCACTAAGCAATTGTTATGGGGGTTGTTGATTAAATGGTCCGCGTGAAATGCCATGGGGAAAAGATTTTTGAAAATGAAATACCGATAAAATGCATGTTAAAGCAATGTCGCAAAATCTATTCCGAAATTTCATTAGAATTTTATGTGTAGAAAGTGGAAACATATTCTGAACTTTTACGTTAGCTTGTTCTTCTTGTTTCGCAGTGTGGGGTCGGTTGAGTGGGGAATGATGTCAAGAGTCAACACACCTTTCCCGTCACTCAAACACTCAGTCGATTTACTCAAGATATCTTGGAGTTTTGGAACAAAATAGAGCTCTGTTTGCGCTGTTTAGATTCGTGCCTAAAATTATCAGAATGGGTTGCGCCACACTGACTCTGGTCTGTTTACATGGTTTGGTTTACCCTTTACGTGTTGTCTTGAAAATGACATTTGGCATGCTCGCTCAGCTGAGCGAGTGGCGTAACCCAGGACAGCCCACTGAGGGGGTACTTGTGCCATGGGGGCGGCACCCGTCTTACGAGATGATTGGCATGCGATAAAAAGACCAGCAGGGGGGATCACCATGTTTTACGTTGCCTTGCCCATTTCCCTTATATCTCCCCCTTTTTTTTTGAGAATCACACATTGAACATAGTAGGCCTATAGCTATATCTAAGAAATGGTCGTCTGCGCCCCCTCTATTTCCAAATTTGCCTTTTGCCCTCTCTATTTCCAATCCTGGATCCGCGGCTGAAGATCTTGATTACTTTGCAAAGTAAAACTTTATTTACATTACATATACATAAATAATGCAAATAAAAAGTAAGCACGTCAAGTGTTTGTCTGCCATACTAATATTCAAACTATAGTTTTGAAGTAATACCTGAGAAGGTAAGCATCCTTTTGACACTTTTTAGGATGACACGACATAAAGGCTCGATCATGCGACAATAACTGCTCTTTCTCCGAAGACATAGGTTTAGGGGGGGGGGGGGGTCCGCCCACTTGACCGAAGGCCCGCGGACTTTTCTCGTATCGTATTTTCCTTCATCACAAATAATGCGCTTTCGGTATATGAAATAATTATGTCTCCTTTAGCATGTTTAGTCCTCGTTGCCCCTTAATAATTATTAAACTTCCTTCTGGCACAGGAATCGGTCAGAGCGGTGTGATATTATAGATTAAAATTTGCTATTTTCGGCCTCGCGGGCCTTCGGTGAAGTGGGTTGTCACCGTTTAGGGTTAGGGTTGTGATAGGGGTTTTGGTTCAGAATAATGAGAGGTTAGGGATAAAGGCAAGTGTTAGATTGGGATACATGTTTCAGTGGCTTAACGTGTAGATTTTCCATGGGAGCAATTGTCGCCGGAGCAAATGTCATTGAACCCCTTTTGAATATTTCACAACATTAAAGGGGGTACCCAATGCTGAAACAATGTTAGTTCATTTAAAAGAGCATGATTTTATTAGCAGAAAATCATCTGCCTAAAGTTTTTTTAAAAGTCGTGTTGCCAAGGAAACCCCCAAATGTGATAAGATTTCAGGACATTTTTTACCCCTCAGCTGTGACCCAGTTTCAACTGGGTACCCACTTTTGACGTCAAAATGACGTCAAAGTGGGTATCTTGTCGTGCAATTCTAACAAAATGCGCGCAAGGTATAATACAAATTGTACAGTCTAGCGCGCAGCACAACTGGAATGCGCGAAGCTGGGTACCCACTTTTACGTCGTACCTCATACTCAATTTTTTTGGTCAACTCTTGACTTTTTATGAGAAAATTAGCCAAAATGCATTGATTTTGATTGAAAATCATCAAATTTTTAATGTTATTATTCTTAGAATTCAATTCTCGATCATACATCCATTTTTTTTTTTTATCATTGTGTAATCACTTTAAAGGAAGAGTAAGCAATAGAAAAGAATTTAAACTTCAGTAATGGTACTGAACACCAGGGGAGCGTTTCATGAAGAGTCTTGTCGGTGATTTTCACTGACTAATTTGCTCTTAGCCAATCAGATGCAAGGATTTTCAGTAGCTTATAACAGTTGTCAGTGAAAATCACTGACAAAACTCTTCATGAAACGCTCCCCTGGTCAGCGATGTGGTGTCATTGGCATCCATAAAGATATACAAATGAACTGACTTCCATCTAGAGCTTTCGCTCAAGACAATCCGACTGCTAAGCAATCCAAGAAGGGAGTAAAAGATAGATTACACAGAAAATGAAGAGAAGAGCAGATGAAAAATACTTGAAAGAAGAAGGATGAAGAAATGAGAAAAGGAAGAAGTGAAGATGAAGAAGATGAAAGGAATGACATATTATTCGAAACCAGATATTTATATCAAATGTTTTAAATATATTTATAGGCTTGTTTAGTGATGTTCCATTTTTGCAGACTTCGTGCATCCCTTTCAAAATGGTACATTGCACGTGACCCCAACTATCCCTCCCATCAGACGATTTTGACAGCCAGATTCTTGTCAGAAAATAAAAGGGGGTCTGAAGTATGTAATGTAGGATGGGCCACCATGTGTACAGGGGTCAAAGGTCAAGCCTTAGCCGGAAGGAAGAGACATGATAG
Organism: Echinometra lucunter; assembly: GCA_029962745.1. Lineage (NCBI taxonomy): Eukaryota > Metazoa > Echinodermata > Echinoidea > Camarodonta > Echinometridae > Echinometra > Echinometra lucunter. The sequence continues at coordinate 3,904,785 of CM057164.1, read as the reverse complement.
TCGACAGATAAAGATGTCCTACTATTGACTGACAGATAAAGACTAAAGTAAGATTGACAGTTGGGGCATCTCGGGATTAGCCAAATCTGTTCGAAAAACGCTCGGAAGTTCAGATAAATGTTCAGAAAATATTCAAGCTAGGTAATGGCCGATAGCGTAGTTTCAAGAGGGCACGGGGATGCGTGCCCCTCCTTTCTCCTATAATCCTAATCGAATAGAAAAGAGAGAAGGAGGGAGAGAGAAGAACAGAAAAGGAGAGAGAGAGAAAGAGAAGAGGGGCAAATTAGAAAGTAAGGGAGAGATGAAAAGTAGTGTAGGAAAAAAGTGCAACCCCCCCCCCTTCCCGCTTCACCACTACCCCTCTCCTGTCATGCCTGTGTGTGTGTGTGTGTGTGTGTGTGTGTGTGTGTGTGTGTGTGTGTGTGTGTGTGTGTGTGTGTGTGTGTGTGTGTGTGTGTGTGTGCGTGTGTGTGTGTGTGTGTGTGTGTTCGTTTGTTGTTGTTTGCTTGTTTGTTTTGTTCTGCTTTTTCATCCATGGTGTTAACCCTGATTGGACCCACGCTATTGCTAATGACCACTTGATGGTGGATATAATGAGGACAGGAGTTTTTGAACTCTAATTGATTGACTTAAAACTTGAACAGTCGAGGATGTTCTGAAGTGTTAGATGACTTTGGACCATCTTGTCAAAGTTTCCTGTTTTCACTGTTAGAAGAGATAAATGATCTTGATAAAATCAGAGAAGTTTAAGCATACCCATTTGTAACCATAAATTCAATGTAACAGATGTATAAAGATTTGTTAGTTTGATAGTGTTTCTTCTTCCCATGACCCTGTATGGACCAACAACACGTCACAGTTTGCCGCGTAGAGATAAACAAAATAATCTCGAGTAAATGGGCGACTTTTAGCAAGTCTTGTATAAAGCTTGTTGTAACCCTTGGTTTCAAATGCAACATTTATATGGAATTGTGCTTTTTGTTTGTATTTTTAAACTTTCTTTCTTAAACCCTTCTTCCTGTTTTCTTTTTACGGGGTGATTTCTTCTTTCTAATCTTTTATCATTTCAAACATGTTAAAGAATTCTTAGCAAAAGCCTGGTGCTCGATGTCTATACGTATAGTGCAGTTCTCACCCCTTTTAAAGATCTCAATTCGTTATTTGTCAGCGGGTGTTTATTTGGTATAGATTTGTTTACCGATGAATAACTAGATTTAAATGTCGTCCGGAAATTGCCATATGACAAACAAATGAAATAAACAAAATATTCACGAAAGAAGAGTCGAACGCAACAGACTATTTCGAATAATCTCCTCGCGCAGCAGAGCAAATCGATTTATTTGGAGACTCACTAACCATGCTAATCGGGATTTGGCGGGTAAAATAGGCTTAGATCCACGCTGTAAATTGTTCGGTGGAATTCTAATAAACTAAATACTTGTTTACATCGTTTAACCCCAAATTATGCTGGTGCAAAACCTCTTTTTGTGTGCTATTGTTGTCAAGGCCACTTTACATCTTCAACATGTTCTAGGCTTATAGTGTTGGGTTTAAAGGAGGGGAGGGGCCTTTGCAATTGAATTGTAGAATGAACAGATGAAGATTATTAATAGTTTTTCCCTTTTGATATGTTATGCTTTTTGTTCAATTCCAGCAATGTAATATGATATTCGAGGTGATTTTTTTTGTATTCAAAGTGTAATCGCATGACGCAGAGACGCAGAGACAGATAGCGACGGGAGAGAGAGAGAGGGGGGGGGGCAGTGGGGGGGGGCAGTGGGGGTGAGAGAGATGATAAAGAAAGAAATGTGAATTCTTTGACTTGAAACGGGCATATCACTGCATACTAATGGCAAAATATATTTTCTACTCATCTATACGACCATCCAGCAATATCGTCTTTCATTGTGTTTTTATATAGAACTATTTACATGCCTTGTTCATTCTTACAGAAAGAAGCTCTTTGTTTAGTTTTGAGAGATAGATCGTCCATCATTTCTTTCATAATATGATAGATTCAATGATATGATGAGCACAAAATGTTTTCTAAAAAAAACCAAGGTATAAACTGATTCTACATGAGGTCTGTAATTGATAATAATAATGATTATAGTGGGTTCTTGTATAGGGCTCATGTCTGTCAGAACTGACACTCCTGGCGCTCGGCGCTCCACTGTTATTACCCCCGGCTTTAGCATGGCAGCCATTAAAGCGCTCCTGCATTTCAAGGAATTTCTTCCTACCAGGTACCCATTTACTACACCTGGGTCGAGAGTGACGATTGTAAATTAGTGTCTTGCCAAAAGACGTTGGTGCCAAACGTGTGATCTACAGTCCGGCGACATAATATAGACCACGACAAGTCCTGTACAATTCTCATGTTTCAAATGTGAACATTTGGGGGGTGGGGCGGGAGATGCTTACCAATTACCTTTTTTTTTTTTTTTTTTTTTGGAGAATTAAAGGTAATGCGATCAATTTTAAGGCTTGTAAAACTGGGAAGATTATTTGTTTGGGATTTATGGTTACATTATAACGGTAGGAGATTAAATCGACAAACAGATTAGGCGGTTTCAGTATTAATCCCCTAACGGATCATCAAATCGATTAATCCCGATTAAACAGATAAAGCTTATCCCCTCTCAAATCTTGGTTGTTTACCAACCTGTGCAGCATATGGGTCTTTCCCAGAGCCAGTACACCTGTTTTACCTGCCTTCCCAGGTTTAATTTTCTTAGGAGGTGAAGTGGTTTTGCTGTTGCTGTTGTTGTTGCTTTGTTCTGCTTTGCCTTTTTTCCCATTTGTTTGTGTGTGGGTTTTTTTTTTTTGTTGTTGTTGCAGCTTTGCTTTGCTGTGTTTTTGCTTTTGTTTTTGCTTTTTATTTCGTTGTAGACGTCCATCTATATTGTTTGATATACTGCATTCCACAGAAAGCAGAAAGCAGAAATGCCCCCTCTTCTTTCAACCTGCCCCCTTCTCTCTCTCTCTCTCTCTCTCTCTCTCTCTCTCTCTCTCTCTCTCTCTCTCTCCCTCCCTCCCTCCATCTCCCTCTCTCCCCCTTTTCACTTTTTTTTTCTTCTCGCCACCATTTTATCTTCTTTATTCCCATTTTCGTTCCACTCCAGACCTCTTATTCCATTTTAAAGTTTGATGTCCCAGTTCCCCTGCTTTCAAACACCAACTTTCGAAAACTATATATTTTTTTATGAGTGCATTTGAACTCTGCAAGTTTATCAAATCATTCGCATGTGCCTTGTCAATATCCAACCAATATTAACCGCCACAAAAATGTGCGACCACCCTCTTCGAATATTAAGTTTTATCTTACGAAAACATGCTTCGAATTTTCCAGCAGCCGTAACTTGAAACAAAACAGGAGCGGGGTGAAGATTATTTTCTTTTACGAGGCTTGACGAATAGGGTCACGTGGCTTGGAGTATAGAGGTCGTGTTTTAGTCGGAGAATGCATGGCCATGTTCACCTCTACCACCACGAGCGTTTTATGGAAGAAATTGATTTCATGTCTTTTCGCTGAAAAACATATACAAATGTTTTCCCCCATTTTTTCTGTTTTTTGTTTTCAAAATCATTATTATTCTTTTTCTAGCTTGTACCTCATGGTGCGCAGATTTATCCAAGCACGCACGCCAGAGTAAAGAAAAAAACATTTCGAGAAAAAAAAAACTGTTTACTTCCTATCATCGATCTCTGATATCGTATAAGTTACCATTTCTGATTAATTTTGATCAGCGAAAAGGATGAAAACAAATTATGAAACTCTGAGAGAAATCACCAACATGAATATGCAATATGGGGTAACGAGTATTATATTTTTCATGACTTTCAGCCGGGTTTATTACATATATTTTTAAGACTTTAGTAGCGTAGCTACAGGGTGCATAGGGGCACCATGTCCGCCCCCCCCCCCCCCCCACCTCAAATTCCAAAAGGGGGAAGAGGAGAAATGAGTAAAGGAGAGCGATAAATAAAAGTGAGGGTGAAAGGAAACAATTTCTCATGAGTCTGGATGGTACGAGAATGCACATGAGTTGTGAAACATAAGACAAAATTTCCTTCTTTTTCGGATTTAACCTACAACGAAAGAAAATTCGATCTCCGATAGCGCTCAAAATCCCTGGATCCTTCTGTCGAAGCCCTTGTCCTAGATATGATATCTTGATCAACCTTGTTATCTGGAATTGGGCCTTCAACTTCCATTCCTTTTAAAAGAAAACGAGAGAATATTTGTGAAATATTGACGCTCTTTTATGAAAATCTTTAAATCCCCTGTGTCGAGCGTTGGAAACATTTCTTTCAAGGAGCCTAGCCTAGTTACCAGGTGTACTGATTTTTAAAATCACTATCCGTTCAGATCCATGAAAATTAATAGTCCGTGATATATCATATGATCCATGCTATGCATGTAAACTTCGGTAGGTTACTGATACATCTAGTCTTATTACTCTAACTCTGCCCAGCGCATTTTTATTGAGATGGTAAAAATGCATTTCAACTGAAAGCCAGGCTACAAGGACCCATCTGGGAACCAAATGGACGACCTTCCTTTTCTTAAATTGCCTGCCAAGAAACGAGAGCCCTCGAAGTAGAGTTCCTCAGGCAGAGCTTGAAGAATAATTATTCCTCGTTTATACTGTAATAGAAGAAGCATTTAAAGGTATTTACAGAATTCCTGGAACTTTTAGTGAAAACAAGAATGTTTTCATAAAAGCGCATAAATTTTTCATCGAACTAGATCAGAAGAAAATGATATTTAATATTTTATACATGGAAATAAAACGTGTTTCAAGCCTTGTGCCCAAAAATTGAGAAGAAATTTTGCTACTTCTGCTTGATTTTATAAGCCAACGATAATGTAAATATATTCTATCAATTCCTACCGATTCAAGTAATAAATAATTCATCATCTGATCATTAAAAAGAGAGAGAAGTATGCTACGTTGGCCGCCCTGAAAATTATAAGAATGCCGTAATGAATCAATAAACATGCCTTTACCTAAAGTTCGCTTTATTAGTACAATTGAGTAGAAATTGCCTTCAAATTATGAAAATAAAGAAACGATATTTGTTAAATGAAAAAATAATCTCAGGAATAAAAAAAAAATCACAATTTTCATGTTAAAGAATATGTTGAAGCATTTTCATCAATTCATTTCAAATGGAAGAGGTCACTTCGATTTTGTTGTGATTTTGACCTTTAGAATCTGGTAATCATTGCAACAGCATGTTAAGGTCAAAATAGCAATTTGTGATAATTTGTAGTTCTTCTAAAGGAGAACAGTCATTACGGTAGAATAACGACGCAAGTCAGCAAAATAGTCAAATTACAGGAACTTGGATGCACTGCGATACTAAACTGCCCGAAATTATTTGAAATTTCTACAAAATTTAGCTAATCACAGTGGCAGCGTGTTGGGTCAGAGTGTCATAACTTCTGTACTTTTGAACAAATTAACATTCTTTTCTCTCCATAGGTAATTCAAATTCATATTCTTCCATTAAAATTAATCTGTGGTATCGTACAGGGACGCAGCACGTTTTCAAAGTTGGACAATTTCGCTAATTGCCTTAGCAGCAAGAGGGGTCAAAGTATCAAAATTATATTCTTCTTGAGGTTGTTGAAAAAAGAGAAGTTCACATACCCGTGCTCCAGGTTTTAATACCTATACCGAAGGGCACTGCAAACATCATGGCAAATGGGCGATACTAGAGCAAGGACTTGGTTGGAAAGACCCACCAGAGAAACAAGTTTATCCAAATTGGACATATTTTGCTCAATTTTGGACATGCTGCGTTGTCGAGTGTTTATTTCAAGGAAGAAATGGTATTTTGTCGCCCACATAGCACCTTGTTTTGGTTAACGGTGTGAGAGGGAGAGAAAGACAGACAGAGACAGACAGAGACAGACAGAGAGAGAGAGAGACAGAGAGAAAGATCGGAGGAATGTTTATTCTTTAAGTGAGATATGATCAAGATCTTTTACATTATCGACATTTCTAAGAGGGGTACCGAAAAGGGGAACGGAGAGTGGATATTATTGGCGGACCCAGGGGCAGCATGAGGGCACATGCCCCCCCCCCCAAAAAAAAAAAAATCCAGCACAAGCAAGCCCACATTCAATACAAATCAGGCGCGCATAAGAGACATTGCACACCCCATCCCCCCCCCCCCCCCCCCCATTGTGCCCTGGTAGCATTGTTAGAGCTAAATTTCAAACGGATTCCCCCCACCCTCAAATAAACAAAACATAACATAAACAAAAACAAAACAAAACACAATTACAACAACATAAACATTCAGGCTACTTTAAAATACACACTTCCACATCAAGCTTTAAATGTTACCAATTGTCTTATCCCCGCCAACAATGAATCTTTCAGCCACTTTGAAATTATTCTCTAAATAGTAGAAATTACACAGCAACTCTATGCTGGAAAGTTGAACGAACTCCTTAAGAACTTTCTTCACTCACAAGACATTTGAATTTTATCTTGATACTCGGTTTTGAATGTCCCTGGAAGATGTCACTACCACGGACAATCTGGCTCGATCTAAATGAGCAGAGCAGAACACGAAAAATAAAACAATCAAAACAAAACTGAAAGCAAAAGTGATCCATCCAAGTCGAGTCACCTCGAAAAATAAAAAGCTTTTTTGACCATAAATGGTCTCCCTGCTTACGATGAAACATCCTTCAATCTGCATGGTGTGTAAAGCGTGCATGAAGAGAGAGAAAATATGATGGAGTAGATGTGCTTGTTTTAAGAGTGTCACGATGGTGTCCCTTTACAGAAAATGACGACCATGATGGACATGATGGAAGACAAACTGACGATCAGTTCAACCTTTAAACTTTCTTTAATTTCCTATATTTCTTGATGATTCATTTCCCCCTTTCTTTCACTTTCTTTTTATTCTAGAGTCCTTTTCGATTATTTTGCATGGATTCTTCCTTCTTTCTTTTAGCACTGTGATACCTATGTACTGCCATTTTCAAAAGTGAAATAAAGATGAAGAACTGAAAATAAAACCTCCCCCATACGCCCCTGCATTTTATTTTGTTTTGTATAATTCACTCTTAAAGCTTTCAATACTTTTATTTCATAAATCTAAAGATGTTTCTTACTGGGGCCCAGTTGATGGCTGGAATAATTAAAATTCATGAGAAGCTCTAAGAACATGGCGGACAAAGAAAGCGGACAAAATAAACAACCTCTCATTCTACCCTTCACAATGGTTCTGGTAGTCAAAAGAACATCCCTTCACAGCTATTATGTTTAATCATGTAGTTCCAGGTGAATATGCATGTGACACCTGTTCCACATTATTTTAAACAATAGCAGTGAAGGGATGTTCTTTTGACTACCAGAACCATTGTGAAGCGTAGAATGACGGGTTGTTTATTTTGTCCGCTTTCTTTGTCCGTCGTGTTCATAGTGAAGTCTGTTGTTGCTTTCAAGGAGGTGGAACCATGGTGGAACAGAGGATTTGTTTTGTGTCGTAACGAGGTTGGGGTATGATGCTACCTAAATTTAAGAAGTATGAGCGTCAAGTTTGTCTCTTTTTTATAGTGTTAGGCTTAAAAAATAAACAAATTTCCCATATATTTGCTGTTCAAACAAAAACACTACGAGGAAACCACCAGTACGACAAGAGGAAAGTGGACATACTGAATATAACAAAATATTGCTATATCAAATTTCACTGATAGCCCCATAAACAATAGTCAGCTGTCAGGTTATAACCCCACACCCCTGGCGGGATAGGGGGTAAGTTAATCAGGGCGAGGTCATTCCACGTTTGCGGTCAACGGCTGCATGGAATACGACATTAGTCTCAGTATTCATACTTCTTGTTCCTTCATCGCGGTGTTGCCATGGTAACCCTCACTCCAAGTATTGGCGTCCCTGTGATTATCCTGATTATGCATGGTAGTGATACCAACCCTATCCATCTCCCTCTTACATGTCTTCAAACTTTATGTTGGCACATCGGAGTGACATCGAGAAATATCCGCTCAACGCACAAATTCGGATTGTCCAGAATGATAGAACCCCCCCCCCCCCAAAAAAAAAAAAAAAAAAAATCTCTAGTGAAGGACCGTCACTGACGCCGGATCTGTGGACTCCTCAAGAAAAGTAAAATCTGAAATAACAATAAATAAATGAATGAATAAATAAATAAATAAATAAATAAATAAATAAATAAATAAATAAATAAATAAATAGATAGATAAATGAATGAATAAATAGATAAATAAATAATAAATGAATAAATAAATAAATAAATAAATAAATAAATAAATAAATAAATAAATAAATGAATAGATAAATGAATGAATAAATGAATAAATAAATAAATTAGATAAATAAATAAATAAATAAATAAATAGATAAATAAATAAATAAATAAATAAATAAATAAGAAATACAGAAACCAGTACGTAGGTGGCGTTGATATTCCGTACGAATCGTACGCCAAAAAGCCGCAACAACAGCAACATTAATTTTGCAAAGAGCCAACGAATCTGAACCGTCTATGGTGGTAGTGGTAGTGGTAGTGGTAGTGGTAGTGGTAGTGGCGGTGGTAGTGGTAGTGATAGTGATGGTTGTGGTTGTAGTTGTGATTATGATTGTGACCTTAGTTGTGGTGTTGATGGTGGCGGTAGCGGTGGTGATCGTAGTGTCAGTGGTGGTGGTAGTAGTAGTAGTGGTGTTTCTATTTTTGGTAGACGTTATGGAGTGGTAGTGTAGTGGTGGTGGTGGTGGTGGTATGGTGGTGCAGATTTCTTCACACAATATTGAAAGTAACTTTTGAAAACTGGGTATACCTGTTAGCCCAGAGTGTTTTGATAACATTTAATGAATCAACTCGGCCTGTATCATCGAAAATCATAGCACTACGTGTAAAATTGCAATGTTTGCATACTTGCAAAGTGAATAAAAGCACATTGGTCCTCTTCATTGCAGTGGTTGCGTGCGTAGTTGTCAAAATAGATCATGACTTTAAAACTCTATGAAGACTCCATTCCACAACTTTTCTCTTATCTTGAAAACCACACACACCGAAGTATTGAAGTATCTCATGGTATACACCACCGAGAAAACCAGGACAGCACCAATTTCTAAATTATGTTCAATTTTATACTATAAACATGTACTTTGTTCTCAAACTATTATACCACACCTCTTTAACACTGCAGTAGCATTTCTCTCTAATAGGCTAACTACTGGGCCATTTTAGATCATATTCCGAATATTAAGCTATTTTTCTTGAAAGTCCTTTATTTATACTCCTAAGTAATGCATATTTCAAATGCTAAACATCGATTATTGCATTATACTACCTGGCGATAATAACTCAACTCCCTAGCGAGAATATTCGTAGGTGGACTCTTAAATCGTGGTGTTTTTGCGTGGTTTTGAAAACAGTCAAAACTAATACATCTCATTATTGGCTTCTGCATACGGTGCCAATGTTTCGAAAATTACGCGCAGTATGTGATGATAATTAATGGGTCAAACCTTATATTCTCAAACCAGCGGGAGTTACAAAAACATACCGTTTAAAATCTTAACACAGAGAAGCAGAAAAAAGTTTGGCAATTCTGTTATCAATTTTCAAGACCAGCCCACGAAGATATCTCATTGGGTTCTCTGTGAGAATTAAATTGGGTTACTTTACATCACGCAGTTAAAGTTTTATATTCTTCTATATCTTCAGAGATTATCTAAGAGTTCAGAAATATCTGTTTAAGTTTTATTGAATTTAGAGTGTCTCTCCTAACTTTGGGATTATTATTTTAAGAACTATTTCAACACTTTTAATACGGTTTTGTATGCTTTCCTTTCACGCGAAAATGAAAGACGCCCTTGTTTTGTAAATATGAGACAACAAATGAAGAAGAAATTGTTGGGGACTTTCTGGTGAAAGCAAACAGATTAAAACATGAAAAAGATCGTGAAAACCGAATATTTGGGATGATGAAAGGAATTGATGGTGGTGGGGATGATTGTGATGATGATGATGATGATGATGATGATGATGATGATGATGATGATGATACTTAAAATAGCGATGGTGATGACGATCATGAGGAGGAGGAATGATGTCGATAGTGGTCATGATGTTGGCGGTGAATGTGATGGTGATGGTTATCATGGTGATAGTCTTGATAGTGGTAGTGAGCTTGGTGATGGTGATAGTGGTGATGGCGATAGTGGTGGTGGTGGTGGTGGTGATGGTGGTGATGACGGTGATGGTTATTATGGTGATAGTGATGATGGTAGTTGTTATCTTGATGGTGATGGTGATGGTGGTGATGATGATGAGGATAGTGGTGCTGATAGTGGTGGTGATGGTAGTGGTGTTGATAGTGGTGGCGGTGGTGGTCGTGGTGGTCGTGGCGGTGGCGATGGTGATGGTGGTGATCAGCGATGGTGCTCGGAGGAGAAGGAGGGGGAGGTGGAGGAGGAGGAGGAAGAAGAGGAGGAGGAGGAGGAAACTATGGAAAGTGGTGAGGGTGATCAGACTGTCTGTGAAAGTACTCAAAAGTATGAAGTCCAATGCATTGCCGCCAATGACAGTGGCAGGAAAGGAATAGTAGACGAAATCTGATGGCAAAATATCGTCTATTTTATAACTGCCATCTATAATCAATGATTATTATTTTTTTTTGTTTAACGAAGCCTTGACAGTTTCCATGGTATACTAGAATAGAGGCCTATCCCCCCCCCCCCCCCCCCCCCCCCCGTCATCCATTTTGAAATCACCTTGTATTTTGACTTAAAATTGGTTCTGTTTGGTTGTTATTATCATTATGATTTCAGCTGCCATGAATCAAATTTTTAAAAACATGAATTGCATCCATCAGTTTATATTACAATCTATTATCACTTTACGATCCATTATAAGAACATTCTTTTCCTTATGCCAGCTTGGGGTGACCTTGGCCCAAATATTTTGAAAACAGGATTGCGTTATTTATTTCTTTTTTTTTCTTCTTATTTTCTTACTTGTTTTGTATGTTTTATTTATTTCTCCTTCCAACCTCTGTATCTGGATGAGTTTGTGTCAGGTAAACAACAATTTTCTTGGTTTTTCGTGTAATCATAATCCTAGTACGAAACTTGACTGTGAATGTCAACCGTCTCGAATTATCGTCATCTGACAATGATTTCACTGTTTATGCTGTTCGGCATTATCAACTTCCAGCATTTCTTCCTCAAAATACTTACATTCCGATACTCTCAGCCCCATCGTCCTCGCATAGTTTTGGAGTAAATCAAATTTTCGATAAGTCGAGACAGGGCTGTATTTTTACAGCCTGTTTGTACTTTTCCTTTCCTTTCATTTGTTTTTCCTTTTTCCGAAAAGAGACAAGATCTCCGATTTCGCCATTCCATCTCTTGATGTAATTAGAGCTCTGGTGGTTGGCCCCGGGTGCAGGGAGTCGCGTGGAATGACCAAATATGGTAGTGAGCGGTACACGTTTGGCCTCGCGCGCGGTATGGCGGAGGGGTAAGATGGGTCCCGTTCGGGCGGAGGTCCAAGCCAAATTTGGAGTACCGAAATTCGGGGGTCAGGTGTTGCGGGTCAGAGGTCACGGGGGTCAGTCAAGATAATGTACAAATCAGTGGCACCCGTGGCATGCCGAGAGGATTGGGGAAGACATATTTAAAGCTGCTTTTCTTGGGTCGGCCGGTGTATAGGAATGTCCGGATTTAGGAGGGGTGGTGGTAGGGGGGAAATGATGCTCCAGGAATTTGGGTCAAATCGGTATTGCCTTTCGTAGGATTAGTTCGGTATTTATCTCCGTCGCTATGTCTTATCTTTGTCTTGAAGACGGATGGAAGGTATTTGTGCAAACAAGAACAACCTTGTCAATGATGATTAATTGAATTGTTAAGGGTGACGAGTGAAAACAATAATAGCTTTATAAAAAGAGCTTGCCTCTCATTTTACGTTCATTGTATACCGTTTGAAGTGAGTGTAATTCGAAGATCATACTCACAGTCCAACAATAAACGGAGTGAAGATTATCGTCAGTATCTTTTATTCTAGAAATGTCACAATTTATACAAATCTTCATCAAAATACACTGAGGAAAGATCGATTTGTCGTGGACTTCAGAAATTTGTGCAAAAAAAACGGAATATAGTCAAAAGAAATAAGGATGCTTGGTAAGGATGTCACACAAGTACCTTTCAAAGATTGTCATATCACCTCTCTACCAACAGGTGAGTTTCTGCTCATTATTTGGCTCAGAGTAAGTGGTTTCATTTCTGGTACTGGATATGAACAGCTAATCTTTAAAAGAAAAATAATACGACCGATGAAAGCGAGAATGGAGCTTTAAAATAGACCATGATTATCATGGCACGCGTCTTGAGAAAGCTCACACGACGACCAGGGCTGCGACCACGCCCCTTGATGCCTATTCTACGGCAAGGAGACCGCTTATACTGCACATTTTGACCCTCCATTAGGCATGGTGGGGTTGTTGGTGAGTCTACATGACATATTAAAAGGTTTCAGCCTGAATTTTGTTTTACAGATATATTTCTTTCCCAAAATTTTTGTTTCACAAAAACAGAACTATAAATCAGGCGTTAGGGTTAACGGTTTTCGAATTATGTTTACAGTCTCGGTTTGGTCGCTTTCGAAAGTTGAAACAAACATCCCACGCATCTTAAATTTGAAATGACCATGTTTGCCATCTCATTCAAATCATCGATTACTATTGCTAGACGACTTTATCAGAAACATAAGAATCATCATCGTCGTGGTCGTCATCGTCCATGTCATGGTCAACATCCTCCTCCTCCTCCTCCTCCTTCTCCTCCTCCTCCTACTCCTCCTCCTTCTCATCATCATCATCATCATAATCAAAACTACCATAATCAGGCTTGCAACACATTCATCTTCTCATGTAGAAAGAGGGGGGGGGGGATCTCGCGTCTTTCACAAAAAAGGAGTCTGCATTCTAGACTAACACACACATGTCATAACCGGGCACTGTCCAACATGTCCAATAACGATTTACGATCTTGAATTCCGACAAACGAATAAAAGTTTATGTTGTTTATGCGTTTTTACTACATTACCCACGTGGCGATGAAGATATGCGGTATCTTCTCATCAAACATAAAATTGAAAGCTTATCTAGTTTAAAGAACATATTTTGGGTTGCCTGTTTTTGAAGATGATTCGAAAGTTGAAAGATCAGTGGTAAGAATGTTAGGTGAGGTACTTGTGTTTACGTTGAACATAATATGAGAATGCTTCCATCCGAGATAAATTCTAAGTGTGTTTGTAATATTCATGTTCCCCCTCCCCCCCCCCCCCCCCCCCACTCAGTCCGAATAAATTAGTGTACGCACGCGTGACAACTACAGGTTTTCAAAAACCACCCTTAACGAGTTTCATGCATTGGTCATATCCATACCCTCTTCAAGGTGTTTTTTTTCCTGTGTGTTTTCGCCTAAAATTACCCTCTAAACAAGCATAAGTCCATGGAAAATACGCCTTACTACTAGACAAACAGGCCCCTTTTCCCTGTTCCTATTTGACACCTATAATAGCGTGGCACGTGTGACGTGTCATAATTGGCAAAAACTACCCTATCCACGCGTTGTTGTTGTTGTTGTTTTCTGATCGCACGTGTTACAGCATTAGTATATTGGACTGCCCCCCCCCCTCCTCTGCCCCGCCCCCGACATGTGTCCCCATCAGTTATCAGTCAACAAAAGTAAGAAAGGGTATATGTACCTATATTATCGTTATTCCACTATTCACTATTGCGGAGAAGTAGCCAAAGGTGTTAGGTTTGATTCTCAAAACTGATATTAGGAACAGCTTGCTTGGCTTTTACTAAACACTCGGGTCGCGGCATCCTGGGTATGGGGTGCCAAGTGTTAACTAAATTATTTGGTCCAAAACTACACAATTTAGTGTCAAAAGTTCACTCAAAACTTTATTTCTTTATAGAATTCACGAACAGTGAACCATTTCGTTACAAAATGAAATGCAACAGACGATTTTGCAACAAAAACCTCCCACCAATATGAATAAACAGACAGGATTTATAATTATGATCTCTCATTAAAGCCTGCTATATTCACGTCGCCTGGGCCATTGACTTTGTTTCTTTACAAACACTTTGTGCATAGCAGATCGTGGGAGGATCAGTTTGCCAGAATATGCTTGTGGGCGTGGCTATGAGGGTTTTGGTTTTACTGTACACTGACTGCATAGTTTTGGACCGAATAACCTTAACACCTGGCGCACCATACCCAGCGAGCCGCGCCCCGAGTGTTTTCCAGCGCGACGCGACCCGAGTGTTTCGTAAAAGCCGCTTGCTTGAAGAGAGATGAATGACTCTGAAGTCATGGTTCACAAAATTAAAACAATGAACTATATGCATCCACATGGTTATCATCAGGAAAGTTTAATAACATATCAAACTGTATATCAATTTCTGAAAAGGCTGATAACATTGAAAATAACTTTGAATTAAAGATGTTATAAAGAGCATCACTGACATGAAAAACATTTTTCTGGTAGTAGTCAAGGCCATTTGGGGGGTACTCGCTCTGAAAATGCACGTAGGCACACAATATTTCAGTTTAAATTCAATAGTTTCAATGATGTGTAGTCGTGCTGAAACATCAATTGAACATTTCCTGCATGGCAATGTGTGATAACTGGAGGGAAATTTGGAAGATACTGCTATGTGAATGAGGGCTGAGAAAGGGGAGGGGCGGCAGTCGAGGAATTTATCTTGAAGTTGGACTGGAACAGGCGCGATAAAATGTTGATGCGGGGTTATTTGGGCGGTAGAGTGATGGAACGATGTCAGAAGGAACGGAGATGACATGTGTTCCTGTGTTTGCTTGGATAAGATCGGTAGGAATGCATCACAAGTGGGTGATAAGGAATGGATTGAAGAAAGATGGATCGTATAGGAGGAGGGGCGGATAAAGGGGGGGGGGGGGAGGGGCGGGGAAGAGGGACGGGCGTGTATGTGAAGAGCGGGAGAGTAACGGTTGGGTAACAATCTTCAGCAACCATGGTAACAGATGCAGAGTTTTCAGGAAGGGAATGTCTCATAAGGGACACTTGATTTCAGGAATCCGGCCCTATCTTCCAGACTAGCTTAGGAAGAGGGTAAGATGAGTAGAACATAATCATTCTCGACATGATTCTTCCTCTTTGTCCCCTCCCTCCCCTTTTTACCTCGATGGGCAGGAGAGGGGTGGAGTTCTGTCGTTGATCGGTTTATATTACCCCTCCTCAAATATGAAGCGGTATTTTATAGCATGTCTGCCTACACAATGTCAGTGTAGTGTATTCCCATTTGAATGACATCTCTTATCGTCCGAAATAAGATAGACCTATAGTATTCTCTTTATTTGACAGTTACGACAACGTAAATACCGCGTTAATAGGGCAATACCGAAAACAAATTGGATTATTGAATTTGATTTTCTGTTTTAATTTGATTATCATTTGTAAGAGTAAAAATAAAGGGAAATAACTTTAAACGGCCCTTGATAAAACTTCATCAATTTCATCTAAATTTATTTCCAAGCTCACATTTCACTTTCGATTCGTGGTATCGCGTGTCATTTAGATAAAAAGGGCAAGGTACTAGTAAAGACAAAATGACGCGTGCGCAGAAAGATGTGCCACTCGCTTGTCCAAGTCTTCTGCTTAGCCTATACTTGTTTTAAAGAGCAACCATGTGCAGTCATTTGTCTGCCTGGCAATGCATGGAGAGGTATGACGCTTCAGGGAAAGACTGTAGATTGCAGAAATTTCACTATGAACATGACGGACAAAGAAAGCGGACAAAATAAACAACCTCTCATTCTACCCATCACAATGGTTCTGGTAGTCAAAAGAACATCCCTTCACTGCTATTATCTGAAATATGTGGGACAGGTGTCACATGCATATTCACCTGGAACTACTGATTAAACATAATAGCTGTGAAGAGATGTTCTTTTGACTACCAGAACCATTGTGAAGGGTAGAATAAGGGGTTGTTTTTTTTGTCTGCTTTCTTTGTCCGTCATGTTCATAGTGTTTGGGCATGCTTCGGTCATGGGTACAATGCTTACCCCTGCTCAAAAACATGCTCTATTTCTATTGGTAAACACTAGTTATGCTAGTTCAACCAAACAACCGTTGTAGATCCTTTAAATGGGATTGCTTTCATTTCATGAGGGGGTATAAACTGAAGCTGATTTAGACTACACAAAAAGTTACATAACTGATAGGCTACCTAACTATAGAAAATATGGACTTGTAGTCACTGATAATAATGCTAATTTTAAAATTAACTGCATAATACATTGTAGGATACTCCACCAAGCATCAGTACAATTTATAAGGGTTAGGGTTAGGGTCAAGGAAGATTCTTGTTTGTTGGGGGCCTTCTGCAGTTATCCCCAAATTTTAAATCAGTGTTCATTATGAAGAAATAATGTTTGACCTGGAAGAAAGACTAGTTTTCAGCCCAGCACGTGCCACAAAATGAGCGACATGTCCTTCGCCATCTTGAGAGACATGAGAGTCTCCGGGAGAGAGGAAATTCAATTAACATAATTGGTGCTCTTCAGAGGAGATAAAAACCTAGGAATTTTGTCTGTCTGGTCACGTGATCACGTCGTTTGTTATGATGGGCGGCTGCTTCGAAATTTCAGGGAAGCCTCAGCCCTGGAAACTCTTTGCCCTACTCTAAAGATATACATAGGCTATTTCTTTTAATGATTACCACTACGTTCAAAAAACGGTTTACATCTAGGCCTAATTTTGTATTATATACGCACATGATTTTTTTCTTAATGATCTTATTATGAACAAAAGATTTACACCCTCCTACCCCTCCCACCACTACCAATCCCCCCCCTCTCTCTCTCTCTCTCTGTTTCTCTATCTCTCTCTCAAAACACACACGCAGATACACACACACTTCTTTATATTTCTGTCAAGTGCACATAATTATTTCCCTGTTTCTCCACAGTTTCCTAGTTATCATTTGAAATCACTGTCTTTGTGGGTTCGTATTTCTGTTTGTGATTTGTTGTTGCTGCTCTGGTTTGTTTGTTTTATATGTGTTTTTATTTGTTCTTTTGATCATTTGTTTACTCCGAAACCCTTCCCTCCTTCCCTTTCTTTTAATCCCTCTCTCTCTCTCCTCCTCCCCCTCTTCTTTCTCCTCCTCCACCAATCCCTCCTCCTGTCTCCATTACTTTTCATATCGTTTTCTTTCCATCCCAAAGAATTAATTCCATTTTTACCCCCTGATCACGCATGATCTCGAGAAATCTGGTATTTCATCATCGCTCACAGAGCCCATAAGTTTTCCATTACTCGCCGGATATCTTATATCCGACAGGCTCGATTCAATTTCTCAAACAGTCAATCATTGTAAGATCATGTCACCGCGACGCTGTCAACTTGACATCCCTCCCTGACCCCATCAACCTCGTCTGACCTACGACCCGTCCAATGCGCGCGCAGGGAGCAAGTCACATGACACGAACTCTGCTGCTGCAGTTGAAGCCGCGGTCTCACTTTCGATATCTCAAAAAAAAAAAAAAAAAAAAAAAAAAAAAAAAAGGAACGACTAACTGCTGAACAAGATTTCTCTCTGTGTTTTCAATTCCGATAAAGACATTATTATTCTAGCAGCAGCAAACTTACTTTTTACTTTTGCAGGACAATGCAAATATCATTGAGGAAGTATTCAGAAAGAAGTTTAGACATTTGAGTAACGTGGTATAAACTACTTTTGAAACAGTGGTAGATAACAACAAGCAAGTTGATTTTCCAGTTAATGGGGAGAGATAGAGACGGGTAGACAATGACAAAGAGAAAGTAAAAACAAAAGAAAGAAATACAGGGCCGTACGCGGAATTTTTTTCCTGGGGGCAAGAATACGTAAAGTTTTCGAAGAAACAAGAAAGCGAGGAAGCGAAGCGACCGAGCTTGTAATCAGGACGCTTTTGTATTTTTAGAATTGAAATTGATGGATCTGGTGCATGCTCCTTCGATGGAATTTTGGAAAATTTTCAGTATAAAAATTTAAATCTAGAAAATTTCTGCTGGGTTAACTGCCCCCTGCCCCCCCCCCCCCTGCGTACGGCCTTTATATAGCAAGAGAGAAAAAGAAAGAAAGAAAAGAGAGGGGAAAGAGAGGGGAAGAAAGGGAAAGAGAGGTGGGTTGCGAATGAGAGAAAGGAAGAAAATGGAGAGATATGCAGGAAAGATTAAGAGAGAGAGAGAGAGAGAGTGAGAGCTGAAAAAGCTTTGGATGTTAATTTATGCTTGACAAGCACCCATCCACTCATTGGTTAGCATCATGACTGTGTGTGACTTTTTTTGAAAGTCTGGGATAAGCATTTCCTGTGTAATGTCTATTTCTTCCTTCCGCCTGCCGAAAATAAATGGATAGAAAAATACGGTCTTGTAAGCGAGAGAAAATTAGAATCAAATGCACTTTCAATGGGTCCGTGATTCGGGGCCTTCAACGCAGCAACGGCACTAACGTCTTTTTGCAAGATAAAAGTAGCGTCCGGGGAGGGAAGGGGGCTCTGTTAAGGGGTGCGGAACATTTTTTAGAGGTTGGGCTGACGCCCAGACAGGCGGGGTCCAGGGGGCGGAGTCCCTTGAAGCCTTTGGGTTTTCATCGTTTTGCGAGCCTATGTGTAATTTCAACATTAAGTCTTTACAGCTTTTGTCTTTTTATTTTCATTTGTTTTCTTCATTTCTAGCCAAATTTGGGGGGGGGGCTGCAGACCCCAGCTGTTTGCCACTATCTTGATTCATATTACCTGATTTTCCTCGTCAAATCGTTTGCCAGCAATCAAGTTTGAAGCACTAATCATATGGTTTCTTCTGCTTTTGGGGATTTATTCTCCGTATAACATGTATAACGTATAGACAACGTGATAAGGAGTACAAGTTGCAGACGTCCATAAATGCCGTTATGATTTTTGTGGGGTTTTTTTTTTTTGTTTGTTTTTACATGAGGTTACTTAAAAATCTTGCACGTTACGTCAGAACGTATTTTTGTTTTGAGTAATTGCTTTTTAGTATTATTTGGTTGCTTCAAAGTAAGTTAATTCCACTGGTTGCTGTAAAGACTCGTTCCCTATTCCATGTGTTATGGTGTAAAACAACATGCAGTAAAAAATGACAAGAAAATGTTTAGAAGCCAGACTAGGAAGACACATGTTTATCATTGCATAATGGTTGACTCGATAAAGAGGTCACACGCTTACGAGTGTTCCGAACTCAGTATAGACAATTACCTCATAGTCTAATACTTCAATCACATTTCTAATGTATGTTCCTTGCACCTTCACTTGTTGCTCTTGCTTATCTATCCTTAGGCCATAGAATAATATTTGTCACTAATAAAATGACTAAAATACCTCTCAATTCGCATTTTTGAAAACAATTTGATTGAAAGAGACCGAAGACCTTGACAATTTGATGAATAATGTCTGATTTTTAGACTTCGATACCGGCTGCGTCCCCGTCAATGGACCTCTTTTTTCCTACGCTGATACTTCTCCAACTGCGAAAACCAAATACAAACTCTACAGTCATTTTATTTTTGTAATAAAGTTACTATTTTAAAGTTCATTTTGCATCTAAAATATTGTTCCTCTTCGTGGTTATTTCTTTCCTTTCTTTTTTTTTTCCATCTGAATTCAAGGAACATCTGATGTAAAGCTATCGAATACACTAACGTGTAAATTAACAATAACATAAACATGATGTGATAATTATAAAGTGGAGTCATTTCCGAGTACGATTTGCTATCCCCGGTTGCTATCGTTTCAAGCGCTCTTGCTTATGATAACTGGCCCTTGCATATTGATTTCTTGACCCAACTCCATTATTTAGATATTATCTAAGTATATACCGGTATATCCGTTTTTCTGTATATTTGTCACACTTTATTTGTATCAGTTCTGATTTGTATCATTATTATAGCCAATGTTTGTATTTGATTTCTTGATAAATGCAGAAAATTTTGCAAAAGATATATATACATGTATATCAGGCATGCATGGTAGGACTGCATGAACAAGAGAATAACTACACCGTACTTCATTATTAGATAGCCTTTCTTCCAAGATGCAATTCAAAGAAATAGTTGTTTCGTTGTTATTGATCAGTTCATCGCCTTATTTGTTTGTTTCAGTTTTGATAATTTCGCTGTGCAAGAAATTGTTTTAAAGCCGTTGAGAATGCAAATAAGTGTATATCCTAAGGTTTCGAAATCATCACAATGAAATGTGCTTTCATATACTAGTTCAACTATTAAGATGTAAGGAGCAAATTAGTATACATAATAAGCGGGATAAGACTTTGGATAAGTATTTTTTTTATTCTGTGTATGTTGATTGCAATTACTAAAGTATTATGAATGTCAGTACTGTTACCTTACTTTCAACTTAGGCATATACATGTATCTATTATTGTCATTATTGGATGAAAATTCTCAAACATGTCAAATAAGGGGTGTGAGGATCTACTATCCTGCTTTGCATTTTTATTTCCTCTTCATATTTTCTTGGAAAGATAAATTAATGGAAATCAGTCTATAATCTCTATATTCATTTTTTAAAAAAAGATGTGTAAATGTCTTCAATATTTTCCTCACTATAAAATTCCCATTGCAGTCAATGTTTGTCATCATGCCTTCTGTACATTTGATAATGATATCAGTATGTTTATCATGTTTATCTTCGCATTGACAATGTAATGTTTTGTTAGAGCTATAAAATAGCTCAAAACTATTTTTGTCATATCAAAAAATAGTAGATATTTTGTTTGCCAAAATCAGCCAGTTAGTTTGCCGAAATATAAACGAATTTGTTCATATTCGTGTGCATCCAAATTTCAAGTACATCAACGAGAATTAGCATAATATTTGCATTTAATTTGTTTTGATTTTATTTAAATTATCCTGAAATTATTTCTCTTAAATGGTAAACCAATACAACTGAAATGTTTCCGTAGCTCTAGCCTCCCTCCCTTTACCACTACGGCTACACAAGGAAGCAGTATTCCTAAGAGTAATTTGCATATTGTGCATAATAATTTTCCTCCTAGAACAAAGGGGTCACGTGACTGATATTAATAAAAATGCTAGTTGGGTGGATGCATGTGTAAAGCGAATTATGTGCATTTTGTGTGTGTGGAAGCCCTTGCCCCTTGCTCAACATGTATGGGGGAAATACATGTGTATGTACGTAAAGTGAATGCATCGTACACTGTGCACATCTGGGGGTATTAGATTTTTACTCGCTTTGTTCTCAGCCCCTTGCTTACGTGCGCTAGTGTATCGGTATGCGGGCACTAGCCCGGCGCGCCTCCTGGAGAAAACGCTAACATACTGTGGTGGAGAACTCTTCTAAAGTCGTTAAATATGCATAGTTTGGTCTACAAATTGTGATTTTATATACCCTTTGTTGTAGATAAATGAAACCTTTTCATGCTTAGTGAGGCCATCAACTTTTAAAGAGCTCGGCTTGGTCTAATTTTTCTGATTGTTTCGACGAGGGTACGACACGCGCCGCACTGGCTAGGAACAAAGGATTCGTCCCCTTACCCGAACTCAACTTGTCAAGGCGCAAAATGTCTTCCTTCCTAAAAACTCACATTTTCTCTCGGAAATTAGCTGAAAATTCAGGATTTCTCAAACAGATCGTCTTCAGTGGCCATCCAGCTACCTGCTTACCGAAAATGGATTTATACTTGGAATTATTTTTCCCGAAATCAACCGAAGAAAGGGAGGATGTTGGCCTTGCCGAGAACAAAGGAATGGGCGAAGAAAAGAGAGGTAAGAAAAATTGGACAGACATTCCGATACATAATAATGCACTGTATTATTAATGCATAGCAACCACTCCCCACATTTCGGATATGGAACGTCTTGAAATTGTGATAAAATCATTGTTTTTGACAAGATATAATTCCCCGAAAGGCTAATTCTCGGATATTTAATCTATAATCTGTTGAAAAAACTAAAAAATAAATTGATAAGGTATATTTATCTTAATGTTTAGTACTTTAAGCAAAGACTTTGTAGGACATTTACATTGGAAATATTTTACAGATAAAATTCAACGTGAATGTAAATGAAAAGTTTAAGGATGAGTAAATAAATGAAAATGTATTGAATATCAAGAATATGCTGCACCATGGCTTAAAATAAAGGAGAACATGGTCTCATTTATGCCCATTGATTTTTTTTTAAATTTAATTGATTCGGTTTTTTTATCGTTATAACAACTTATAAGCATTTTATCTTTCCGAATTATTGAAAAACTATCCATGGTAAATTTGCTATTTTTATATAGTCGGCACTTTCCTCCGTTATGATATAAATATTTAATATATATCAAAATATGAAACCAAGAATCTTCATTCTTAAATTAAAGATAATTATCATTGCAGTGTTTCTATTTTTTTCTCTTTTTCCTATACACCCACCCGAACACCAGTAATTACCATGGGAACATAATCAATATTTCGAGTGACTACCAACATTATCATAAATAACATGGTCGTGGACTCCAAAAGCAATAATTGTTTAATTTAACTCCAATTAAGAAAAATTTCCCCGATGGCTTTGAAATTCAGAAACCTTGGTAACACTTGAATTATGTTTTTTATTTCATAAATGATGACAGAAAACTCCTTCATATGACATCCAAATACATTTTACAGTCACTAAAGGTAAAGGTCTTAACAATAACAATAACTACAATTCCTGTGAATATGTCTCAGTAGTTTATTAACTTTCTTCAAAAATGAAGAACAGAGAAGAATCCGAAATGAAAAATAAATAATCATCACGATAGGCATGATAGGAAGGCATCGTATCTAAGGATTAAAAAAAATCTACATCTTTTAACAGGATCATATGAAAAGAATTAAATAAAACCCACAGTTCTTTATTCTAGATTAACTCCATAAAAAATCATCACTACGAGAAAAATATTTTGACAGTGCGGATTAAAGTTTTCATTATTATTTTTCTCCAGTACTTTGATGTAAATAATCCTTCGTGCAATAATACTTGTCCTTGCTCGAAGCCTTTCGATGTCAATTGGAATTGATGTTAAAATCGTTTCAGCAGATGAAAACGTCTTCCACGTTGGTGTTAGTAATTGGTATATATTTCTTTTGTGGCTCGTATAACGTCTGCATATTTTGACAATGATATTGAATGAATAAATGTCAATGAATAGATGAATAACGACTTTAAAAAAATAGACGATTGAATGTAATAAATAAAAACACAATAAATAGATAGATGAATTAATAACAAAAAATAAAGAAAGGAAGAGAGAATGAAAAAAAAGAAGGAAAAATAAAAAAGAAAGAAAGAAGGAAAGAGAGAAAGAAAGAAAGAAAGAAAGAAAGAAAGAAAGAAATGAAAGCAAGGTTCCGTCTCCATGGTCGTAATTTTACCTCTCTTTTAAATAAAAGATCTCTGTCAAAGAAAATATGAATATGGCTGTTTGTATTCATTTTTTATAATCATTGGGATTGATCTTGAAAATAAGGATATACTGTTCTAAATAGATTTAGACTTCAAAATAAGTATCATCATTGTGATGTGTTTGGTTTCAAAATCTTCTCATTAATTTAGTCCAATCGTAACGTTGATGGATGATTATCGTACAAGAATTAAGGGATATCGTGGGAATTTTATATTTTCTCCAGTCTACAATTTTTATCCCCTTATCATCATAAATCAAAGAATTACACGGGCGATTAACTCTTCCTGCTCAGGACGTTTTAATATCATGTTTATTAAAGCCATAAATTTGAACACAATCTGTCAACTACCAGGGCAACGTTTAGGAACAATCTAAAGCGAAGTGAATTTGAGCAATTATATTAGAATTAGACCCTGGACATGCGGGATGTGTTACGTAATAATCGGCTTCTACCTCGCTTCATGCAATGAAATGACTGACGCATATGGGTCTCTGCTGGAGCTTTTGCACATCAGTACTCTTTCAAATGGCCTGAATTTCGAATGATACTTATTCTTTAATATTAGAGAGGTATGTTATTTCGCTTTTTTTTTTCTTCTTAATGTAACTGGATAAGTCAGTCCACTTTATGATGTTTGTTCCTGAATCTTGGCAGCCACGGAGAAATTTAGAAATACATATTTCTCGAGTTAGATTACATAATGTACATAGTATCAGGGAAGCTTAACTGTTAAGTATGAAAATAGAGATGGTTTCGTTAAGCGCATAAACTGCACTGATTCTCTATACAGGCGATTATGCATAATGACAATATTTTAATATTCGTTCATGCTTTTGTGATATATCAGAAGAAGATCATTGCAATACTAAAAAGTTTAAATGCTATGTTCAACCTATAGCCAAAATGACGACGAATAGCATTTGTGCTTTAAAGGCAAAGTCCACCCCAGAAGTTTCTCTGTTTCAATAAAAGGAGTTAAATTTGAACAGCATTTTAAAAAAGAAATGAGCAAAATCGGTCAAAGAATAAGAAAACTACACTCATTTACATTTTCCAGTAAATTACTCTCGGCTCTGCAAATTGGCAACACTGATGACATCATATGCGAGCAGCTCTCCATTCACTTTGTACATGAAATTTCACATTTTCTCAATTTTCTTGGAAGTTACACATTTTCTAACCCCATAGTCAATGTATGTTCAGAAGAATTGCTTTTTACATAACATACTTTGACTATGGGGTGAGAAAATGTGTAACTTCCAAGAAAATTGAGAACATGTGAAATTTCATGTACAAAGTGAATGGAAAGCTGCTCACATATGTTGCCAATTTGCAGAGCCGAGAGTAATTCATTAGAAAATGTAAATGAGTGTAATTGTCTTATTCTTTGACCGATTTTGCTCATTTCTTTTTTAAAATGCTGTTCAAATTTAACTCCTTTTATTTAAACAGTGAAACTTCTGGGGTGGACTTTCCCTTTAAGACAAAGCTTTTATAGCAAGATACACATTTTCACGAAAAATCTGTTTCCCTTGGATGGCCTTTGTATACAGGTGTGAATGTACTCAGCAGAGGAGAAATACATGCACTGTATGCCGAAAAGGCGTGTGATGTCTGAACGGTCACATCAAACCAGTTATATACAAAACAAAGATAAATGGCACACCAGGATGCCGTTGCCTAAAACTTGCTATTATAGTAACTTTGCCATCAATGGTAACTTTCATGGAATACTGGATTTCGATTGGCTGTTGAGCAACGTTATCATGGTAGTTACCATTGATAGCAAAGTTACCATTAATGGTAAGTTTTATGCAACGGGGGCCAGACAGAATCCAGATAAGATACATTATGAGCTAATAGGAATTGCTCAAGTCTGAGGAGATCACATGTATCGTCTGTAGCGTCCAAATCTCCATGGTAACAGACAATAACATTGACCTTTTATATTGGATAGTCCACTGACTGCACTTTGTCTATTAATAGCTCCGCATGATCTGTGCTTTGATGAGTAGTTGTTATTCAAGGTGTTAGAGGCTTCATTATCTAAGATAGAAAATAAAATTCATACAGTGCAATACGAGGCATTTTATATATTTCGAGTATGAATTGGGCACCGTTGTCATTAGGATCATCTATCTGTGAAGGATCTAATTATTAAGATGCTCAAGGCAAAATATAGTTACATCATGTAGCCTGTAAGGATGCAATTTGCAGGTTCGCCGCAGCAGTGGTTGTTTCTCTGTAGAACAAGTGCATATGCATGTGTAATTAAATTTTAGAAATAAAAACGACTTAATAAAGAAAACCTGTTTCAGCTAAAGCATGGATATAAGAAGTAAATCTATGGCTGAAGAGATTTATTGTTTGTTTTTTGTTTTGCCATGATAAAATGATAAATGAACGAATGAACTGTCACTAAACATGATAGAAGACTTTTAAAAAGGTGTTCTGATTACAGATGTAATTGCTGTAGTTTGCGTTTGTCGAGAAATGCACTGATACCTGCCATGCTTTTTGATTCCTCTAAACTTTCACAATATCTGTTCTAGTTTTGGCTTTTGTGCTATACAGTATTTCAAGCTTTGTTTACTCAGCACTCGATTTTATGTCATCACTGATTGAGTTATTATGTTGTAGCCTGTAACTCGAATTTGCATTTCCTAAAATTAAAAAAAAAGTTTGGATCTTTATTCATACATGATTCGCATACTCTTCAACGAGTCAAAATTATCTTCTTTTATATTTTTCTCTTTTTTTCTCCTTCATTCTGTCTTGTATATTTCAGCCTGTCTTTTTCTGTTTCATCATATTCTTTCTTTTTAATCTGCCTTTTGTTGTTGTGTCCGTCCGTCCTCCGTCTGTCTGTCCTACTCTGTTCTGCACCATATTTTCAGTCAGCGTCCATTTTTATCGATTCTCAGATAATAATAATAAGAACACTAATGAAGGCGCAAAATCAAATTTGAGTTAGGGCTTCCCATATCAGTAGCCTCTGTTTGTATTGACGTTGTGTCGGATGTTTATCAGAAGAGTAAACTCTACCTAATTTCAACAATAATATCTTTGTGCCGTTCTCGTGCTTTTTTATGATTTCAGTCATAAATCATGTTTAATTTGACGATTTCTATTGTCCCTTGCGCTGCTTCCACGTTATACCGGTCGTTCAGTGCCATTTTCTCCTTTTGAAATAAAAACTGCTCAAACTATGATTATTGTAATATGATCCTACATTCCCTTCATATGCCTAATACATGAAGTGGGTTTACACGAGGTTTAAAAATGTGTGTAAACGTTATCAATCACGAATTATCAAGTAATGTATCATCAGAAGCAAAATTTTTCTCCATTAACTTATGAGATGTGTCAGCACATAGGTATAGTCAAATATATGCATAAATAAATGCTTATCAGTAATCAATAACACTGATGAGCACACATTTTGACAACGCTTACTACTAGACGGGTGATCCATGATTATTATGCTCTTTTTAATCACGCCATTATAATTACGGCTAGTAGTTCACAACTGCACGCTTAATCTGCCTAACTGTTTGACGCGAGTTTGTAGCCGGTCACCGCCGCACTAAATATATCGAAAGATATCTATCTCGCGGCGTTATTTCGAGAATTTCCACGATTAACCGAACTGTCCTTGAGTTTAAAATGGGAACGAGCAGGATATGATTTGCTCGATATCAGCCAACTAGACAGCAAATTTATATTCTTGCCGAACCTTGAACCGTTTCCAATATAGTAAACTTGTCGCCAAAGCCGCGCACGGAACGAGATAATTATCATGTTTAGCAGCGTCATCTCTATAGACAAGGGAAGTTAGAAAGTATCAAAGTTACGCAATAATCACGGCGCTTGCCAAAATTTATTCATAGATTCAGTTGGAATTACGTCAAAGGCTAATAATACTCAAGTTTAGATTAAAAGCACATAACCCCAGGGACGTCGTAACGTTTGAACTGCATGTGGTGTTGGACCATAGATGGACCAAATTTGCCGACAGGTTGGACAGAATTTTTTTATACCGAGCGAACCAAAAGACGAAGGAAGTCTAAAATTTCCAAATTTGCTGACAATCATACCATGATAGATAGGGGAACTAATGAGTTTTTCCTCTTCATTTTCTTCTTCTTCATCATCATCTTCTTCTTCATCTTCTTCTTCTTCTTCTTCTCCTTCTTCTTCTACTACTACTTCTACTACTACTACTACTACTACTGCTACTACTGCTACTACTACTACTACTACTACTTCTTCTTCTTCTTCTTCTTCTTCCTCTTCTCCTTCTGCTGTTTCTCCTTTGTCTTTTCTTTTAGAAGATGTTATACAACTTTTATTCTGATGGTAAATTTATAACGATTCCCAAACCATTATTCCTTTGACAGCTGAAAATCATGTCATGATCATCATTAGACATATTGACCTGAACATGCACTTTACTGATCTTCGTCTATTCTGGCCTAAAAAATTGGGTTGCGTCCAAATAACTTATTAATAGAAAGACACCAGGCGTATATTCAAACTTCTCTCTCTCTCTCTCTCTCTCTCTCTCTCTTTACGCATGTTAAGATGATATTCACATTCGCTTCGTCATTCATATTTCCACTTGTGAAATCAATTTGAAAATAACGAAGTTGTAGACAGGCTTTCAAATAATTATGTATATTAGAAAAGTTTGATTGCAAAAACCGATATGGGCCATTTGAAAAACATTTTTAAAGTAACACCACCATTGTCATTGTTGTACTCTCTCTAAAAAAAAAAAAAAAGAGTGAACGCGTTCACTCTGTTAGGAGTGAATTTCAGAAGAGAGTGCATTCAGAGTGAATTGAGAATAAAAACTGTGATATTCACTCTTTATTCACTCTTTGAGGGGTGACCTCAGGGATCACTCAAGGATTCAAAGAGTGAATAAAAAGTGAATATCACAATTTTTACTCTTAATTCATTCTTAATTCACTCTAAATTCACTCTCTTCTGAGATTCACCCCTAACAGAGTGAACGCGTTCAATCTTTTTCCTTTTTTTAGAGAGAGTATGAAACAATAAAATGCCCTCCCTTTGATCATGTTGATACATGTACCTCACTCATTTTATATCAAGGAAAATGTTTGAAATTATGATCTAAAGTATCATTTGTTTTCGTATTATTTCTGAATTGTTAGCAAATTCAATTGCAAATATCTCAATTTCGGTTTTTCAAAATCAAACTCTTCATTATTTTATTGTACGACACTCGCTCCATACACATTTACTCTGCTGTCATTCCTGATCAAGGACCCAACAATACCATGATGATGATCCCTCATCCTGACATTCACCCTAAACCTAAACCTTATTTCCATTCGTACATTTGTATCCTTGACAAAAATCAGATCACATCGTTCAGTGGTGTTGAAAACGAGAACCCTTTTCCCATCCATGCCCGTCAAGCCCCCAAATGCTTCTTACAAAACAGATTACGGGTTACTCTCGCTCTCTCTCATAAAACAGTCACCCTAATGAACGAAGAGCTATATCTCAGAATTCTCCCCGTTTAGTAGCTTAGTCAGTGGGTGGAGATAATTTTCGTGGTTTCTTCTCATAATTGAGTGACAATCGACGGAAACTATTACCCGCGAACGCATCATAATGGGATAGTCAACTAGCTGCCAGCTGATATCATAGGGCGTGCCCGTGATTGGTCTGTTGCTCCGATCACGTGGTCACTATTTTTACTCGCGGCGGCGCCACTGACCTTTGCGTGGCTTCAGAGTGGAAGGGGTAAAAATGACCACGCTACTTTAGACATAAGTGTACTGGGTATTGGGTTAACGCACCTGCCAGTGGACGGGGAATATTAAAATGCAGTCTTCTCAGAGCGAAAAGGACTTTCATTCATCAGTGTTTGAAGCATTTCAAACAGAGTCAGTGCCTTTGGCTCTCAGCAGAAGATATGCAAACCTATAGTAGACTACATCTTCTTCGCCTTCTCCTCCTCCTCCTCCTCCTCCTCCTTCTTCTTCTTCTTCTTTCTCTTCTTCTTTTTTTCTTCTTTCTTTCTCTTCCTCTTCCTCCTCATCTTCAGGGGTAGTTTAGGGGTAATATTGTAGAGCATAGTTGTCCACTGAGCAATATGGTGTTGTGGATTGATTGTTCCTTTTCTCCTCCCCCTCCTCCTCCTACTCCTTCTTCTTCTTCCTCCTCTCTTCTTCTTCTTCTTTGTATAATTCTTCTACTACTGCTACTTCTTCTTCTTCTTCTCCTCCTCCTCTTTTGCTTCCTTCTTTTTCTTCCCCGTCTTCTCCTTCTTCTTCTTCTTCTTCTTCTTCTTCTACTACTACTACTACTACTACTCCTTCTTCTTGAAATTTATTTTTCCACTTCCTTTGTAAGTTAAATGGGACCTTACTCTACAAGATTTGCTTTTGATGGGTTCCCCTGCATTCTTAATATAACCATTACTGGAAAATATTTACTGCATTAAACTGTATTGTATATTTATATCATGTCACTGTCACTGAACTGTTACTGTTAATGAACATGAATGTGGAAGCAATAAAACCAAAATCAAATCAAATAATATCTGCCTAGAAACATATTTAACAATGTGAATAGAAACCAGAGGGTTTTTCGTTTTATTTTTCATTTTAGGTAAAATCAGATTTACATATACCCACCTACCCCTTTTCCTAGGCAGTAACTGCATAATGAGTCCATAAAACAAAGTTTGATTAATTTCAAGGTAGAAAAATCAGCACATCCTAGGTATAGATAGTTTTCTTGCTTGATAGTTTGTTTTCCCAACTAAGCTTCTGTGCAAAATCAAAACAGTCATTTTTTTCTTAGTTTGTTTACAATCTTTGTATATTATGCATATAGACAACCTTACGATGTTTGTGCAGTGTTTTGGTTGGACTCCAAAAAATAAATATCCTTTCAGACAAGGCTCTATTTTTAGCATGGCTTAAAATGCTAAAGAACTATTCTTGCTCTCAGCCTTCTATAGGCCCGCATTTTGACCTCGTAATTGTTTTATTCGATATTTTCCACTTGTACAATTGGAAAGGTTGACCTGGATATACAGAATTAAGCCCTGACATGCCTGATATATAGAAATCTGTATTAATACTGCTGTAAATATGAGTAACCCGACCCGATTGTCTCCATGGTCATGTGTGGTTGGCGCCTGTATGGGATGAAAACTTGCGTGAAAAAAAATGAGACAATAACTACTAGATTTACTTTAATTAATTTCTCACATCGAAATCATCAAAGAACAATTATTTCACATTCGATGATGCAGTTTACATGATCGATATATACATTTTTAGTTCTTGTTATTAAGAAACATTTGGCATATATTTATGGCAACACTCGATTACTTGAAGTAATTACGAGATCAGTTAAAACAAAATGCAGACCTTATTTCTTTAAATTAATCAGAGTTCCTGGTTCATGCAGTTTTAATGTCGATCCTATATCATTCACGGGATGAAGGGGAGAGAATACATAGTGCAGTATTACGCCGGCCATAAAAACGAAGAAAAGTAGAGCGTATCAGACATTCACTCATAGCCCGTCCCGCCCTACCCCCCCCCCCCCCAAGAAAACGCCCTGATTTTTTTTCCATCTGTCCATGAACATGAAGCGGAATATCCTACATACAGCAGAGACGTTTCACATGCCCCTCCCCTCTTTTTCATTCGGAAGAGCCCCCCTTGAAATAATTCTTACTAGTGAAAATGACCTAGTAGAGGTAGATGGAACATTACCCTCCCCTCCCCTTCCCTACCCGTGTATTTATGTCAGGATACGCCATTGTCATTGTACATCATCCGTCCTGTCACCCCTCCCCTATCCCGTGTATTTACGTCTGGATACGCCATTGTCATTGTACATCATCCGTCCTGTCACCCCCCCCCCCCCCCCCCCCCCCCCACCGGACATCATCAAAATGCCATCCTTCATCTCATTCCTCACGTTTGACTTTACTATTTCAGGTGTTCACGCGCTTCACAACCAATCAGACTATCTATCCTCTGTCGTCGTCTACAGCGAAGATTTGGCGGGAATGGCAAGGATGATCATGACAAATCAGGCCGGGTCATCCGATTCGGGAGTGAGACGCCGTCCATGAAGGATGCAGACGACACGTAATGGCGGTAAGAGGAGAAAGTCCATAAATTTGTTTTCAAGAAAGAGAAGCCATCCACAAACTGTAAGAGATGTCAAGAACCGTAGGGTTACAATGATTATTACATACAGCTTCTGATTAAAGCCTTAATATGATTTCATGGAAGCACTTCAGTACGAAGTATTTATTTATTTATTTTATTATTCCGTTTTATTTATACAGGGTAGCCCCGTCAGTAATCTTGTACTGTTTTTCAGGGGGCCCTGTAGACAAATATATACAAAATAACAATCAAACAAACAAATAAACATAACAAAATAACAAACATAACAAACAAAATAAGCATAACTAAATACATGAAACAAGATGAAAGTACGGAAGTGGAGAACAAGACTAAATGTAATAGATTTCAACCAGTATTGTAAGGAAAGGAAATTCAAATGAAGTTATGGAAGCATACCCCCTCCCCCCCCCCCCCCCCCCTTCCCCCTAATAATCTAGATACAGGTAACTAAGTGTGGATACGATATGCCAAAATTTACTTGTCCGGAATGAACTTATGAAAAACTAAAAAGTACAAATCATTAATTATTTTCCATCAAATTACCAGGGAAACTCAACTTATCATTATGCTCGTTGTGTCATTGCTAAAATGGGGACTGCCTCATTGATTTTGCAGTCTTTACGCTGTCATGTGAAGGTATAGTACAAAATCTTACTGTGAAATGGAAAGAGGCGCTGTGGCTCAGTGGATAGAGCAGTGGTCTCGTAACCGGAAGTACCCGGGTTCGAAACCAAGTGGATGCGCTAATGCCCTTTGGTAAGGTATTAATCCTCATTACCAAGTCCTTCGGAGGGGACTTAAAGCCGTCGGTCCCCTGGTTGCTTACTAACAAGCATACAATGCTTTCTTAGCAGTCAGGTAAATTAACCAACCATTTAACCATAACCATTTAGAGACAGCGAGAAAATCGTGTTAATTGACTTCCTGACACATGCACTCATTCTTTCCTTCACTCTAAGAAATTAGGGTGCAATTCTGCACCCTTAGGGGTGCAGACCGCTGGTACAAATTAGCAGCACCCTATAGCATGTATAGGGTGCTGCTATTGTACTAGCGGTAAGGGTGCAGAATTGCACCCTAATTTAATTTCGTAGTGTGTTTATTCAGAAAACAAAGCAGTCAAAAACGCTGTTTGGAACAAACAAAATTAACGAGAACGCACGAGCTGTCATTACGATTGCGTTATTAGTCATGATGCAATCGATGCCACCGCCGATCCAACCTTGGGAGAAAAAATAGCGCATGTGTCCGTTATTCAGAGAAACTTTGCACTGTCTTATGGCATCCTCACTCTCACGTAGCCGGTTGAAAATTTCACACCTTGCTGACGCCGTCCTTTTCGTCAATTACTGACGCTGCGTATGCAATGAGGATAGCTCAATATACCATGCATCAAAAGCATGTGAGATTTTCTGCATTAACTGTAGCCAGCCACTATTTATTCTACATATTCTACGTTAATAAAATATTTATTTCATACATGCTGTAAACTCATAAAGCGTCCTCCCTTGAAGTTTATTCTACTAAGGTCGCTTACTTTTGTATCAGTCTAATATTGCGAAGGCGTTTTTTCTTTATCGATGCATACGTCGAAACAGAATTTGTTTCGTACTTCTTAAAATTAAGTAAAGGTATATTGATTATTGAAAAAACTGTATTATCTCGTGCACCATGAGGAAGATCAATTGCCAACGATGCACATGCGATGCGTTACATCAAAATGTCTGCATGTTTGTTGAGCATGTTGAGGAGGCTCTCGAGGTTGTTGACATTTAGATTGGCTGCGCTCCTGTATCTACTAACAAATTGCATCTCGATAAATTTGATTGTAACATTCAACCAGTAAGGACACATTTAAGTGGAATATGATAAATTGAAGAGAAAGTAAAGTGAAGACAGCCAACTTAGCTAGGACATAATAATAACCCGAATGCATGAAACATGTATGGCATAGAGCTTATTTTGTGCATACATGTATGCAGTGACAATTTTCGGGTAGAGTTTACATTTTATACACACCTTGCCTCAGCCAAGTGGACTTCTTGTCAAAGAAGTGAGGCCAATTTTTTTCGCCTCACTTCGATATATTATGTCACATTTAGGCTTAATTGTCATAAAGAGGTCAGGGTAGATTTGCTTCAAATTAATCTTTTGATGTGAATAATGACGTCTAATTCATCGACAGACTTTAGTGGAGTTTGCGTTATAAAGAGAACATTCCTTCAGATAAGCTCTCAGGAATACACCCTCGGTCACCCAGGGCAAATTCTGCACTACTTAAAGGGGCACTCACTCTGGAAGTTGATTATGGTGTAAAAGAATTCCAGAAATCTTGTATGCATGCAGGATTACAACATTTTCATTTGGGGTTGAATAGGGAACGTTCCCGATCTACCTGAATTTAGTTTCATTGTCCAGGGCACCGTTTCATGAAAGTTGTCGGTACTGACAAGCTGTCATTGTCTGACAATTTTAGTAAAATCCTTGGTTTTGATTGGCTGAGAAGCACTGGTCACTGACTGTTACTATGGTAATTGTCAGAGAATGACAACTTGTCAGGGCTGATGAAACGGTGCCCAGGTATACGAGAGTAGGTCCAAAATGCTTGTATTTCTTTTACAGTGGAATGGTTTTGGCCCCCTCCTTTCTAACCCCCTCCACACAAATACACACACTTTCCATGTTTATCCAACACTGGTTATCAGTGTAAACAGGCCTATATAGTCCCATGACATTTTTTTTGGGGGGGGGGGGGAGATTATATCTTGTTTTCATAAAGACATGAAGGATGGAGAACTTCGTAAAAATAATTCTTTTCACCACAAAGAAATGAGGATTCCATATCATTTTTAAACCTTTAGAGCTACCTTTAAAGTGAACTCTACTATAATTAAATCACATTCTCTGCTATTTATGTGATGGCACTCAGGGGTTTATGACTTGACCTGATTCCAGGCTGCAAATATATTTGGCTCACCTCGGATTGAGATTGGAAGGCATCAGTATTTGATTTCAAAATTCAGCCGAGATGTTTATCGGTTATTTCTTCAACCTGCACGCCTTTTGACATTTTGAAGTGGATCCGCTTGGAACAAGAATTGTGTCACTTCCTTTCAAGACGTTCCTTGAACAAAAAAAAAAATATTTTGAAGCTTATTCTAGCGCAAGTGAAGGTCGTTTTCACATCTTTGAACAAAATCGGTTGTAATTATCGTATGAAAGAGATTCTAGCCTTCGGAATTTGTGGTTTTATTCATAAATTGTGGTCGGTTATCATCGTTAATACTTGTGAAATTGTTATGAGCCAGTTTCAAGGCTACCCACTCTAAAGATTCGGGTCAGGTTGAAGGCAAATATACAGAACCTGACCCCCAGTCCCACATGTATACAAATAGTGTTGGGTTTGGCACGCTGAGGATTACCCTTCCAATGTTTGATTTGGCGCGAAGGCAGATACACAGAAATTGATTGTTGTCGTCTGCAAGTTGTTGACCCGAGTCTAGGATTGAACTCGATAAAATGGCAGAGGAGTTAAATCCAAGTTGGGGTTTTATATAGGTCGTTGAATTCAATTTTACATCGGAGGTCAGTGCCAGTAAATATATACTCTGGGGATTAGGTGAATGTTGGAGTAATATCTGACAAAATAGATGACAAGTGATCAACAGATTGGTTTGGTGCCGGAAATATTTGAAAGAGAGGGCGGTGGAGGTGTTAGATGAATTGCTGACAATTTTGCCAATGGAAAACCAAAATGTATATGGTAATGGTGGTCAAATTTGTGTTTTCCGATGATAATGGTGGCAGGGATGCTGATAGTCAATGATGAAGATGATGAAGATGATGATGACGATGGTGGCAATAGTCAGCTAGTAGTGATGATGATGATGATGATGACGATGATGATGATGATGATGATGATGATGACGATGGTGGTGGTGGTGGTGGTGGTGGTTGTGATGGTGGAGATGATGATCGTGCAGTGTGATGATGATTGTACAAGTATGATGATTATTCTCGTGCTGATGATTGTGATTATGATGATGATGATAATGCATGATGATGAAAAAAGAAATTAACGATGAAGGCGATTGGATATGCCGACAGGATCGTATCATTATGGCCAAGGCTGCTGTTGTGAAAAAAACAATGGTATCATTTATTATTATTAAATTATATTGAGAGTTTTATTCCCAATTTTCGATGAAGATTTTCGTTTATGATTGATGTCCACCGTGGTGATTTGATAGGAGACACGCAATAATCAAATGTCCTTAACCGCAGTCGAGTACCAGCTTGAACTCGACCTTCTTCATGCTGCTTGGTCCTTGGTCCTTCAACAATGAACTCTGTTTTACCTCAGTAGTAGTGAAATAAATGAATTCCATGGATGGATGGCATATATGCTCCTGCAAAGATTCCCCCAAAATCTGTCCGACTTACAAGGTTTGAAGATTTTGCTTCCTTAAAAATATATGCCTAACTCTAACCCCTTAAGCCTAAGCCTAATCCCCAACCCATCTCCAACCTATTCCAAATTCTGTTAGATTTAGGGCAGAGAAAAATGACACAAGTGAAAATTTCTTCTAATTTTCGTGTTTTTGTGTATCTCGCCATAAAGAAATGTGATTCATCGTCACAAACTTTAAGAATAATGCCTAGATAATCTAAAGAATCATCCTGTCACTTATTTCATAATATTTTTAAAAAATAATTTACTGTTTATTTCCAGTGTTTATATCCATTAAAAAGAATTCATTAAAAACCCAAGCTGTTATTTCGGAAGATATTCATATGAGTAAACTTTACAACTCTACTTTCCTCACAACACAGCATACCAGTTCGGGTACTGGGATTACCGATCTGATACCCATCGTTGTCAAGATTATATCCAATTGCTTGTCCTCCGGGCTTGTCCCTTGAGACGGTCACTGTATGACAGCATGGTAACAATCACTTCACCAGCATAAAGTTGAGTGGATCCTGTTGCATGAAACTTACCTTTGACGGTATAACTTTGCCATCAACAGTAACTTCCATGTAAACCTTGAATTTGATTGGCTGTTGAGCAATGTTACCATGGTAGTTACCATTGATGGCAGAGTTACCATTGATGGCAGAGTTACCATTAATGGTAAGTTTTATACAACGGGGTCCAGGCCACTTCAGTTGAATGGGGAAAGAAACTATTTGAAAGCCATTATGAAAGGTTGATTATATGAGTACATAAGAATTGGCGTATGAAATAAGTTTTGGGGATCATGAACAAAATACATAAGACCCAACCTTGCTGACAGTTACACGCACTGCACAAAGATAACTATGTATGGGACTACACATGCGTGACGTGAAAGTTTTGACCAGACTTTTCAACTATTTTAAGAATGGGGATATGAGGCGTTCGAAGAGCATTCAGTTGACATTTTTTCTGTGGTATTCCTTCACTTTGACATAAATGTATTTAATAAGCCTGCACATACATGTAAATGTGAGCTTTATATACCACGACCCTGCCAGGACCTACTCTTCTCTTTAAGCAGTGTTAAGCATCCGAGCGTACTGTGACCCTGAAGACAAACGGGATTTGACAGTGACAATAATCCCATCTCCTCATATCAAGGCGCCATAAATCGCGAGACCCCGACCCTGGCTGAAAATCCCGCTGTCCTTTCATGAAAGCCCTAGGTCCATGGTCATTCTGAATGACCATCCATCTTTTATTCGGTCAGTTCAGTATTTGATAATCACTTGTCCAAGTGATGAAAGGTGAAATTGAATCGAGACTACGTTTTCATTACCAGAAAATAAAAAGCCCAAGAAAATTTTCAAGGGAACAGATTCAATCTAAAATCATACGAGAATCGAAGCAAGCGAAAAAAAGTTGTTGTTGCATTATCTGGATCACATTTTTGTTAATGGTATACAAGAAAAATTAATCTCATGATGATAATGATGATAATGGATTAAAAAAACCTATTTGGGGAAAATTTAGCCAACTGAAACTAACCTTCAAAATCAAACTAGCTATGCAGAAGCCTATGAGGGAGGAGAGGAAGCATGCATGTGAATGATGGTATGAAGGCAGATGAGCATGTAGAGGGAGAGGGGTACAAGTGCGAGGAGGAGAACGTTGGAAAATATAGGAAGAAGAAGAAGGAGGAGAAGAAGAAAGAGTTGAAAGAGATGGTGAGAGATAAAGAAAGAGAACAAAGTGAAGATCAGAGTGAGAGAATGAGAGAAGCAGAGAGGGCAAGGATAAGTTGCGAAGATTTTTTTTTTTTTTAAAGAGTAGGTTTACTGCGATCTCATGACAGCAGTATGGATGTAAACATCAGCCTGATGTCAACATATTTTATGCGTGGACATATAGGATCACTACATAGTCCAAGAGATAGATGAAGGAAGGAAGAAGGAAGGAAAGAGGGAAAGTAAAGAGCTAGAGACAGACAGACAGACACGCTGACATACAGACAGAGACCTAAAGAGAGAGAGGGAGAGGAAGGATGATGTTGATAGAGAAGGAAGGATCGTATAACCTCATCTCATTTATGGACGAGTGTATGGATGTATACACTCTCAAGCAGATGTCAACAAAAGTAGGCATATAGAAACAGGGTCACTGCATAATCCAAGAAATAGATAGAGGAAGGAAGGAAGGAAAGAAGAGGGAACCAGAGACAGACAGACGAACAGACAGACTCAATGACATACAGACAGAGACCAAAAAGCAGAGAGAAGTGGAGAGGAAGGATAATGTCAATGAAGAAGGAAGGATCATTTTGAGTTGGATTACCCCGTATGGATGTAAACACTCTCAAGCCGATGTCAACAAACGTCCGAATAGAAAAGTGGGTCAATTCCTAGGCTACTCGCGGAGACTTTATCAACGCTATCAAAGAAAAGCAACTATCGGACCGAACCTTATCCACAACTTACAACTTACTGTAAGCTGTTCCATATAATCATCATATGATTTTATTATCATTCTTAAAATCTTACAATCATATTATTGTTTTTTATTTGAGAAAGATAATAAAGAGCGGAAAGACGGAAGAGGGAATGAGAATGATGGAATCCGAGACCAATAAGGAAGGGGAATATTTAAGGACAAGAATGCACAAAACATGCAGAACGGGGAGGGGAAGAGGAATAAAGTGGGATGGTGAAGGTAAAAGAGCAGGAGGAGGAGGAGGAGGAGGAGAAAGATTATATGAATGAGAGGAAGAAATACAGGGCGAGATGAGGAGGGGAAGGATGAGGAGGAGGGGAGGAGGAGGGGGAGGGGGGAGGAGGAGGAGAAAGAGGAGGAGCAGGAGGAGGAGTAGGAGGAGGAGGAGGAAGAGGAGGGGAGGAAGAGGAGGGGAGGAGGAGGAGGAGGAGGAAGAGGAAGAGGAGGAGGAGGAGGAGGAAGAGGAGGAGAAGGAGGAGGGGGAAGACGAGGGGAGGAGGAGGAGGAGGGGGAAGAGGAGGGGAGGAGGGGGAGGAGGAGGAGGAGGAGGAGGAGGGGGAAGAGGAGGGGAGGTGGAGTAGGAGGAGGAGGAGTAGGGGAGTCTAGGAGGACCAAGTAGGAAGAGTTATAGAGGAGCTCGGTGTATATAGGTGGATGAGGGGGAATGTTGAACGAGATGGAGAGAAAGTGAAAACCGGATTGGGCGATAAGACAGGACACTTTTAGGAAGTGAATGCGATTCTTGAAGTATATATAGCTGTCCTGTTTATTTGCAGGCCTAAATATTATCGTCCTCCATTGTATGCCTGCTAAATTATCTGCATTGCTGGTGGAAAATAAATTTATGCATCCATAATTTACTTAGTATCTGTTTTCATTGTTAGTACTTGTTGAAATTCAAAACGGGAAGATGTTCGCGGGCCAAAGTCTTATCATCAAAAGACTACAACTTATAGACTATATACTCAATATTCAGAGC
The DNA here is from genome assembly GCA_029962745.1 of Echinometra lucunter. Taxonomy (NCBI): domain Eukaryota; kingdom Metazoa; phylum Echinodermata; class Echinoidea; order Camarodonta; family Echinometridae; genus Echinometra; species Echinometra lucunter. The sequence continues at coordinate 3,865,106 of CM057164.1, read as the reverse complement.
ATATCCGATGACCCCGGAGTGACCCCAAACTTGAAGGCTGGTTGTATGGAGCGGTCAAGGAGCTGGACAGAATGTGGGTCAAGACTGATTAATACGTCCAGACAACGACAGGGGGCGGCATTACTAATAAGCAGACGACATCGCGTACCAAACGATCATCGTGCAAATGGAGGATTGAAATTGATTTTAATTGACTCGTTATTCTTGTGAAGCAAGGTTGATTTTAATTGATTCCTAATGTAGACTGATGCTAATTGCTTATCAAGATTTCTTGTATGTGAGAAAAAAAGTACTTTTTGTTTCTTCTTTCTTTCTGTGCTTAGTGTATTCCTACTCATAGTATTACACAATCGTTTGTAATTACATTTAAATGGTTAAATGGTTAAATGGTTAGTTATTAACCTGACTGCTAAGAAAGCGTATGTACGCTTGTTAGTAAGCAACCAGGGGACCGACGGCTTTAAGTCCCCTCCGAAGGACTTGGTAATGATGATTAATACCTTACCAAAGGGCATTAGCGCAACCACTTGGTTTCGAACCCGGGTACTCCCGGTTATGAGAACACTGCTCTACCACTGAGCCACAGCGCCTCCTGAATTAATCATTTAATTACAATTACTTTATTTGCTTACCCGTTTACTATGGATAAGACTTGTGTGTAAATCGTCTTAAAAATTGAATGCAGTTATAGTTTGTGATAATCTGGCCAATTTTTTCCTACAACTCTTGGTGAAATTTTTCTGAAAGTTGTTGATTTTTCTACATGAGGGGGATTAATAACGCTAAAATGAGATCGGAAAGTCTGGAGATTTCGTTTTCAAATGAGATAATACAGTCATCAAAGCGCACAAACATGACAAAAGGTGTTAGGAAAGTATCGACCCTTATAATTATTTCGGATAGAAATCTTGCGAAAGGAATTTACTTACACACGATGTACTTTTCATTCATAATATAAACGCTCCCATTTACACCATCCAAGGATTTACTTTGCATATAAGGGTCACAGCTTTTACAAAGCATTTCAAATAAAAATCGTTTAAAAAAAACAAAAAAAAACTTATGTAAACACTCCTAAAATTCACTTCCTATTTTCTTCCTCACGGAACAAACTGAAAGTCGCCTTAAGTGATGACTTTTATAAGGCTTCTTAATTTTGAATTTAAGTTCATGAGAGAAAAAGGGCCCAAGTCCACTAAAACAGCTTTAGAGTTAATTTTTAGATAAGCTTTAAGGGGCAAAATATTTCAATCAGGATATATGTTTTTTATATTGACAAACACACATGATTATAAAATACAAGAAAATGAAAGTACTGTATCTTAAACTTATCGAAATTTTGAGTTTTACCCCAAAACTCAAAAACTGTTTTGATGGAGTTGGAACCTTCTTCCTCTTCTTATGCATTCACTTGAAAAAGGTGTGGACTGACCAACCACTAGCTGACCATTGACCATGGACGAGAGGGGTCAGCATGGGGTATGGTCATTGTGAGGTCAAGAGTGACCAGTCCAGTAGTTATTGACCATGATTCAATCGGTTGGTTGTTAAAGAGATATTGTGTACTCGTTTGAATTTATTAACTCCTATACAAGTTAATGATTGAGGTTCTATTTCAGATTGGTTTGAAAATGTTATTGATGAACGCTCCTTGACCGCGGCATATGGGTCGTTATGTTTTATTGGCCGTTAGTCTTAGATTAATTCACATTGTTTATGAGCCCCCCCCCCCCCCCTTTCTTTCTCTCTCTCTCTCTCTCTCTCTCTCTCTCTCTCTCAACTAGATATCTGGAAGTCACTATATACCTAAAAATTCTTCTCTCGTATTTTCTTCTGCTTGACTGTAAAATCTGTTATGATTATTACACCTCGGACTTATTTTTTTCTCCACCTCCGTTTCTTTCGTATGAATACCCCCCCCCGTCCGTACTTTCCCCAGAGAAAAAAATAATTTTATCCCCTTTCTTTTCACAAAGGTAGAACAGAATAGAGGAAATGGCTTACTGATCATGCTGATAGTTGCCCGTAAAGAAATTTTTCAAACCACATGTATTTGTATAATTATAGCAAACAAAATCAGATTTAATATAATTTATATCTTATTTCGTCATGATATATTTCTTGATTTTATGGAATAGAACAGCTGACACAAACTTCAGCAAATCACGCGTATAATTACTTCCACTACATTATTTTCAGTCAATACTGCAAAATACATATTTTCGGCATTTTTCAAGCACTTAACAATCATTTGTAATTTCGATTATATTATATCGTTTTGATTATATGGAGCGTTTAATTTGAGTTTCTAATTTTGAAACCATTCTCAAACCTTATCAAGTTTCATCTTGTCAAGCTTATCAGAGCATAACAAATACGAGCGCATAATTTACAATCGTTCATCCAACCGCATTATGATACTTTTTCTCTCTCAAAACACAATTAATTCTTCGTCTATTTAAGGTGTCAAGGAATTTCACGGAACGTTTATTTCGTCTTACCCGAGACGAAAATAACCTAGCTATTATCACCTGGCGAATTAAGAGAGATGCGAGGACTGATTTATTTACAAGCCTGTTTTCCGTGTTAATAACGGTAACGGCCATCAACGCTGTGATTAAAAGAAAATAATAGCACCCCACCACATAATTTGGATGTATTTTTAAAGATAGCAAACACCTTTCGCGGTGTTTACTCCAAGAGGGGTTTGATAACGAGAGGGGTGTTTGATTTAGAGTTCCGACAGAGGTTGAACGCGGGTAAATGAAATGGCGGGATTTCTCTCTTATCCTTTCATGTGGTCCTTTTCATCTTTTTTTTCGATCAGGAATTCATCTCCTCTTGGTTTGACATATCGGCAGAGGTCTTTATTTTGTTTCATCTTTGTAAATCTTTCGTGACACGATCATGATAATTCTGTATAATTAAGGTTCCAAACCACAAATACACACAGGCGGAGTAAACAATGATTTGGGGACTTGTGTTCATATTTTCAAAGTGTGTTATGATTATATATATTCCAATCACTTCAATGTACAGTAACACGGCTGAGACGGTTTCAAAAATCGTCAATAAGCCAGATGAGTAATGGTATCTATGAAGGGCTGTTTGAAGTTTTTTTTTAAGTATAGTCATGTTATAGCTTGAATATACTGATAACGTGTATACACCTTGCTGCGTTACCTGGTCCCACTCGCAGATTATAAGCGACATCATTACGGAGGCAACATTTACAAGATTATAGAAGTGGTGTTTTGTGTTAGCTTTAATTCAAATTTGGTTTCATTACTTCATGAAAATCACAAGCAATCATTATACCACCTCCACATGATCATATTTCAATACTTTCACATCAGAAACCTACTTGTTTCGATGCCCGGATTCGCAACTTTACATTATTTACTTGTTGAATTTGGTTTCATTATGTCATGAAAATCACCATCAATCATTAGGTACCACGTGATCATATTTTAATACTTTCACAGAAACTTACTTGTTTCGATACCCGTATTTGTAAGGGTCCTACATAATGTAGGACCCTTAGGCCCGCTCCTTGTAAATCTGGGGTGATGTTCGTTATTCCGAAGGTTCGTTATTCCGAAACACGCAAATCGCGTATATCTAGATGTTCGTTAGTCCGAAAATGAAAAAGGGTTCGTTAATCCGAACGTGTGTGGCGATATTCCGAAGGTTCGTTTGTCCGAAGGTTTGTTAGTCCGAAAATGAAATAAGGTTCGTTATTCCGAAAATGAAATGGGGTTCGTTATTCCGAAGGTTCGATAGTCCGAAAATGAAATAAGGTTCGTAAGTCCGAAAATAACCAACGAACTGACGAACCTTATTGCATTTTCGGACTAACGAACCTTGGGACTAACGAACCTTCGGAATAAACGAACCTTCGGAATAAACGAACTTTCGAAATAACGAACCTTCGGAATAACGAACTGTAACCTAATCATTATGTACCACGTGATCATTTTTTAATACTTGCACAGAAACTTGCTTGTTTCGATACCCGTATTTGTAATTTATTATTTTCTTGAATAGAATGGTAAAACATAATGTAGAACCCTATAAGGCCCGCCACTTATAATTTTGTTCATCTTAAGCCCGGCCCACACTGCACGATGCGACTGCAATCCGATGTTGGAAAATTTTGTTATAGCATTTGATATGAACATTCAAACATATAAAATCCTCATGATCAAAGTTCAGAATAGTCGTATAAACACTAAAATCGAAATTCCGGGCTATTGCAAACCTCCCTGTAGGAATAAAAGCGAATTGAATTCCAAATCGTAGTGATGTCATCATGGTCATAGCAATCTTGCAATAGCCTAAGATTTGAAGCCGATTTGGCCTTTACTCCGACCACAAGGCTTGCAGTTAACCAAAATTTCGATTTTAGTATTTCTGTCATTATTCCGAACTTCAAGTAAGACAATTTTACTTCTTTAAACTTTCATCTTTATTGCAAAATGCCCCTTGTTCAAAAATCGGGTGGCAGTCGGATCGTGCAGTGTGCGCCGGGCTTGATAGTAAATGTTGTTAACGTTTGCTTTAATGGACCCCTATTTTTTCATTGAAATAAATTGCTGTGTGACATTCGAGCATATTGTGGCAAGGCAGCTCTCCTTCAGCATCACATCTGACAAATAAGGATGTACGAGCCATATACAAGAAATTGACCGCATATTTTTCCATCGTGCCATGAGTTGACCTGGGAATTGTAGAGGTCAAGGGTCAAGTAGATTTCAATTTGTTTCAGTCTTTATAAGGTCAAGTTAAAGCCGTGACATGGGCCCAGTATCCCTTTCGAGTGCAGTCTGCACATTTAGACCCAAATATTAGATTTTGAATGTTGAATGCAATGATTTTGTTGTTCTGGTAACCACAGAAACAAAGTGCATTTTTTTAATCGATATCTAGCTTGACTATATTGAAAGTTTAATGTTTCTCTTGAAACTAACCTCACCAAGCAAGGGGTATGAATCTTAACGATCATAGAAATATGCGCCTGTTTTTTTTTGTTTTGTTTGTTTGTTTGTTTGTTTGTTTGTTTTTGTTTATTTATTCTTTTTTTTTTTTTTTGAGCAGTTGTTTTCGTCGAATTCGCTGAAGATATCCAGGGCCCCGTTGCACAAAACTTATCATTGATTGTAACTTTGCCATCAGTGGTAAGTTCCGGGGAAACCTTGAATTTGATTGGCTGTTGAGCAATGTTACCACGGTAGTTACCATTGATGGCAGAGTTACCATTATTTGTTTGTTTGTTTGTTTGAAATTTATTTCTGCGTTCAACATGTTCAACACAATACAACATAATCAATTATTACATAGATTTTATACATATACATTTTAGACACACGAATCATTTACAGTCTCTTTCTGAATATAAAAAAAAGTATATGAAAAATATTATTTAACTGAATTTCAGAACGCAGGAGACCGTCGTCATGAGCGACCTGCTTGATGTTGACGACGGCCTCAAGGTAAAAAAGCGACATGTTAAACTTACACATTTTTAACAAGAGGTCATGAGGGTGCAAAGCAAGTGCAAGTGCACTAGAGGAGGGGTCAAAATTCATTTAAGAGTAAAATAGATAAATAATATAAAAATAAGTACAAGTATAGTCAATGTGGCGGATTTGAATACAATGATATTAGGTTGCGCTTCATAGTGGCTTTAAAGGAATAAAGTGAGGAACACATTTTTATAGTTGCGGGTAAATTGTTCCATAAGTCAGGGCCATGGTGTCTAATTGATTTATGAGTTATTAATAACTTTGGGTTTGTTAGGTGAAAATTTCCAGAAATACGGGTAGGGTATGTGTGAATTGTACTGTTTAGATTAAATAAATTTTGAAATGAGGAGGGAAGTTGGTTGTTTTTGTATTTGAACATAAAAACTGCAACTTGCATAACATTCAAATCAGAAACCTTCAATGTTTTAAGCTTAAAGAATAGTGGATCAGAATGAGAAAAATAAGACGATCCTGTACAGATACGAAGAGCCCGCTTTTGTAAGGTGAGAATAGGGTTGAGTTTGGTAATTCCACAGTTGGCCCAAACATATTACAATATGTTATGTAAGGAAGTATTAGTGTATTGTATAGTAAAAACAGAGTTACTCGTGGTAACATAAACTTTAACTTATGAATAATTCCCACGCCTCGAGAAATACATAGGGTAATATGATTTATGTGATCATTCCAAGATAAATTCTCTTTTACAGTTATGGTAAGTTTTATGCAACAGGGCCCATGCAGATCGTTCTTTATGGGATTTTGTGCCGATGCACCATCCCCCCCCCCCCTATTTTCTTATTTTCCGTGCTTGACATCACCATCTCGTAGACTATCATCTTGAAATAATTCACTTCAAAGCTGTTACAGCCTGTTTTCTCAGACTACGACTTTACTGGGGGTAAGACGAACCCTTCAAAACTCATTCAGAAATGCCGTAATATTACTCTGACAGGAATGTTGCCATAATTGAAACATTTTCTTCAATTTTCATCCCAGAATTTCCCAGAAGACTGTAAAAGATACGCTCATAAATACGACGGCAGAAAATTGATATGATTTCGGTTTCCATCGTACCCCGAGTGATAATGACCTCAAAATTTAGGAATAGATTTGGCATCAGTGAATGAAAGAAATTGAGTAATACGAGTAACCTAATGAAATGGATGGGGTAAGGAAGTATTACTAAGCTCCTCAATATTTTCCAGGAGATCATTTATAAATTTTCATTTCTTAAGAAGATGTGAATTTTAGTAAAATGAAGTACCATTTTCAGATGAAAATTAATCAGAGGAGTATCTATTTATAGTGAAAGGAAATTAATTATATAATAGGGACCCCATTGACTTGCATATTTAATAATAGGCACAGATGTTTGACATTCTCTCCTTATCAAGACTGGATTTAATACATATCAATGATCATTCTGGTGCATTTAAATGAGGTTTTCAAGCCTAGCAATGATGATAATGCAGGGATTTATTTTGAACTTCTTTGCTCCCTCTCTCTACATCCATGATTCACCCCTTTCACACTAATTGGTCATCCCTCATTCATGTTCACCCTTTCATACTAACCTGCCATCCTTCACTCACAATTCTCATACACTCATACACATTATCACTTACACACAGCTCCCACTCATGTTCCTTTTGTATTTAACCACTTCACCATCATCTGTCATCCTCTGATCCTCTCCTCCTGATTAGTTTGAATTTTCCCTCCTTTTCTCTTGATTCCGATTGGTTTGTACTTAATGAATATTTATCAGATGCAGTCAAGCTTAAATGATAACTTACATGTATTATGAATAGTCATTAGTTATCTATTGTTTGGATGTTTCAGTATTCATGAATACTTTGTGATGTTGAACTATGCGACTACATGAATATTTGTTCTTGATATAATTTGCATGGAATTTGGATGGTATACAAAACTATCCAAGCAACATGTCTGCTGTGCTTGGAAATGTGTTCGAACCCGACTCCTACAATAATGTTAACCCACTGGCTACTGGAAATGGTGGCCCCTGTATTAACTATATGGGAATGAAATAATTCAGTAGTCATCTGGGGAGTGTTTCATGAAGAGTTTTGTCAGTGATTTTCACTGACAACTGTTATAAGCTACTGAAAATCCTCGCATCTGATTGGCTGAGAGCAAATTAGTCAGTGAAAATCACTGACAAAATTCTTCATGAAACGCTCCCCTGGTTAACTTGTCAGTCTAACTTCAGATCTCGTTCATAATCACGGCAAGTGATACTTTTAGGGGGAAGGGGTCATGCCTGGCACGCCCCCACCCTTTGCAGGACTCTTAGACGCCATTCCTCATTACGTAATATGCATTTTCCCATTTTGAATTCTGGGTGAAGTGCTAGCTTGATGCCGGTGTAGATTTTATTCATGAGAATTAATTGAGACAAATCACACCAAGAAGTAACTCCTTGATCATACGAATCGTATTCTATGTTAAATTTGCAAGTCTCCCATTTAATTCAATAGGTAACTTATAATCACCTTTCACCTATACAGCTACACAATTGATTATGTTAATTTATTTGCGAATTTATCAACCACACAACTTAACCGATTCACAAGAAAATGTTATCACTGTTTGCAATCACGCTCAAGATAAAAGACACTTTTATGACGCTCACTCGACAAATTAATGAGCCGTTATTCCTCGTTAAAGGCCAAGCATTTAATCTCTGCTCACTGTTTGCCGTTTTTCTTAAGATAAAAGCCACTTTTAATTGCTTTAAATTTCAATCAGTGAACGAATTAAGAAAAAACTTCAATAGCTCAACTGTCTATAACGGCACTGACGGTTTGTAAGGATGAGATAAGATGGAATTGAATCGATTTGGCACAGTGGAGAACAAAATTATCTTCCATTTTATCTGTAAACATTGCTGATTGCATCAACTTTTACAACGTCAAGTACTGATTTGTTTTTAACCATAGTGGATAATCATTAACTAGCCTATTCTTTCTTTGATTGACGCGCTATCACTATGAACATGATGGACAAAGAAAGCGGACAAAATAAACAACCCCTCATTCTATCCTTCACAGTGGTTCTGGTAGTGAAAAGAACATCCCTTCACAGCTATTATGTTTAATCAGTAGTTCCAGGTGAATATGCATGTTACACCTGTTCCACATATTTCAGATAATAGCAGTGAAGGGATGTTTTCTTTTTGACTACCAGAACCATTGTGATGGGTAGAATGAGAAGTTGTTTATTTTGTCCGCTTTCTTTGTCCATCATGTTAATAGTGTATAACGCACCGTCTTTTGATGTGAAGCGTGGGGAAGCTTGAATTATCATGATTTGTAAGAACAATTGATAAATTAAAGCTAAAAAACTAGAATGCGATTATCTGTCAATACTACATGCATTGCATAATAAAGCAACAACATTTTATGCGATTAGTTATGATCATGGTGATCACGTATGTCGAGTTTGATAGAAAAAAATTAAGATACGTGTTCATGATGTTGTTTTTTTTTTTTTTGGGGGGGGGGGATACGATCCTGGGCTCCGTTTCATAAAACTTGTTATCAGTAACAACTGCTACATTTCTATGACAAATTTGCTCTCAGCCAATCAGATGCAAGTTTCAGTAGATTATTTATTAGTTATTGCAACTTGTTATTGATAACAGGTTTTGTGAAACGGGGCCCTGATGAATTGAGGGTTATTCGTAACGTTTTGAAAATAAAGAATATGAATCGTTTCATTCTAACCGAAGATAAAATAACGGGTTTTTATTTCCTTTTTCTGCTTGATCATAAAGATCTCTTTCCTTACGTGCTGGAGCAAAATTTTTCAACGAATCATGTAGTTTAACTAATTATTGTAAAACCCCATCCTAAATAAACTAAGGTTTAAAAAAAAAGAAATAGAGAGAGATTTGGGAGATTGGAAAGGCAGAAAGATGCAGGGATAAGAGAGACACACGGAGTAAGAGAGAGTATGAAAGAACGAAGACAAAGAGAGAGAGCGTGTGTGGGAGAGAGAGCGAGAGAGAGAGAGAGAGAGAGAGAGAAGAAGAAGAAGAAGAAGAAGAAGAAGAAGAAAAGGGAGAAACAGAGGGGGATCGGAGCGTGGATGGGCGTGGATGGGCGTGGGGTAAAAAGGGGCAGGGAGGCGCAAAGACTGGGGGCGCGTAAGTCCTAAACGCGCTAAGGTTGATTGCATAACATTTTTCACTCCTTTTTCAGGCGCTTCATGATATTGCGCAATTGCGCGAGCTTAATTATCATAATACGCGCTTGTGCATGCATTGTATGAAAGAAATGTATTATATTTTACCAAAAAATCTGAACGGGGGAATGTTCCGAATTGCAACTCTCTTCCGCATCGCCAAAAGGCTTGTGCCAGGGGCGCAACCGGGCCACGGACTACAGGTTCATATTGTGAGGATTTTGAATGCTTCAGGCCCCCGTTCCAACCCCTTAATCCCCCACCCCTCCCCTTGGAGACAGTGCTGTGTAAAGCCCCAGTTTGGCTTCAAAAGCAGTGATTAGGATTACGCCCGACTCGAGAAGGCGAAGGATTCTTTCCCTATTCTTTCTATTCACATCTGTAAAGTGAGGAATTCTACAAGTGCACCGAGAAGAAGAAAGCTTTAACGCAAACAGAAGCGGCTTTTAAAAAGAAACAGAAAAATGCCCACTTAAAAACGACACCGTTACAACGGCTTGGCTTACGTAACAATGTAACGAGCACTCCCAGGAGATGCCTGACTAAAAACACCGCCATTTTGCTTCATTTCAACATTACGATGACTGTGACGAGATTGATTTCGTGGATCACCAGGGATTCGAATCGGTGATCGACAGACATGGCACGACTACGTAGCATAGGCCGGTACTCGGTGGAGGACCAGACAATTGGGAAGGGGAACTTCGCCGTGGTCGAGCTAGCAACGCACACCGTCACCAAAACAAAGGTCGGTTGTCCTCTATTCTAATCAAACACCACAGAATTAGTCATTACAGAGCAATTAACGGCGGTGAAACATAACTGTTTTACCTGTCATTATCAGGATTATCGAAAGCCAATACACATTATGATGGGGTCTGTAAATATACTATTCCGTTGATAACTCGTGTCATCTCCTTGTTAAAGAGACATATTTTAGTAATCGTGATTACGTCTTGAGAACTGTTTAGTGCCAAAAGGCGTTGACACATTATCGTAATCATCTCACAACTGATTTAACAGTGGTTTGACCCTTGCATAGCTCCAAGAATGTTGAGGGATTGTCTGAGGTAGAATGTAGGAATGCAGTAATCAACAGATTATTTTAATGAACTTGACGTATTAAAGCTTAAAACTAGACTTTGTTGTCGCTGTTTTGTTTGCTTATCAGTTAATTTTTAAATAAAATTTAAAAATCTCAACCCCGTCCCCCCCCCCTTCATCTTATACCCTACAGTTTTATTGAAGCTGTAATCTAAAATTGTTATTTTAATCATGTTAATGATCTGGGTGTACTTGGACTGAAAACGAGAATTTTATTAATGTTTTGCTTTTGTTTTTGTTTTTGTGGATAAAATTAACTACCCCGTCTTAACGCCCCTTCTATCTTATACCCTACCATTTTACTGAAGCTGGGCTGGGGTGTAAAATTATTTCAATTTTCTTTTTCATAATTATGCAGAAGGGAGCGACGATATGCATCCCGTTTATATGAAATTGATTTCAGGTTGAGAAATGTAGCGAGAAAAGTGAGAGCTAAGAAACAGAGATAGAGAGAAGCAGAGAGGGAATTTTCACCATAAAACAGTTGCATTTATGATGTTTGTCTAGGGATAATCCTTTCAAATGAGGAAGAATTCTTAAGAAAGAATCTAATTTAAAGACATGTCAACATCCCTTAAAAGATGCGATATATGATACGTCACAGACTTCTTATTTTAGCTCGACAAGCAGAAGGCTTGTACAATGATTAAATTTGCCCAGCAAAACATTTAACCAGCTATTAGCGGACATCACGACGCACGTGTGCATACGAAGATTTATCTTATCTCGTTTTACTGCCACTTATTTATCTCTCCAGTCGTATTTAAGTAGTGATTCATCTACATGCATGCCTTTATGGGAGACAAGTCATTCCCAGTCCTGGGAGACACTTCAGGTATTGAAACATAAAAACTCGATCAAAAATTTAAGTCGAGCGTACATTATGAAAAAAAAAATCTTAAAGCGATTGGAAAAGGTTGATTGATTGAGTAGTACCTTAAGATTTGGTGTGTAGGCCTTCTGTCGGGTCCTGGAATCGTCGAAATGCTAAGAAATTGGTGGATTATCGCCTATATTCATACACTAGGGACAAGAATGCATGTGTCGCCACAATGCCCATGCACCGTGTTAGCTATCTACATTGCGTTTTGTGTGCAACAAAATCAAGAAAGCATGAAAGTTTTTGTCCACGATATTCAGCTTTTCCTCGTCGGTTAAACCTTTCATTTTCCGAATATGAAGGCTTGTTGTAGTAGATGTTGGTGCGTCAACAATCTTGTGTCATTGTGCACCAGAATATGAAAGGCTTTAGAAGAGCAAACCCTTTTAGGGGACATTTTTTCCCCTTATTGTTAATGTTATTTTTTTCACATTTACTTTTTTTGACATTAGAAGGATCAGACAACTCATAATTTATTTTTCACATTTACAAGAACTC
>CM057164.1:3845387-3850387 GCA_029962745.1 Echinometra lucunter | reverse complement strand
GATGATTAGTGATGTATTGTCTAATTAACAGTATCAGTCCGAGATTCGCCCATCATGCATATCATGTATACTTGTTACCTGTAACACACGTTACAGATTCTCTCTATTTTTCCCTGGATGTCTGTTAGCAAATAATATGAATATTGTGCATTTTTCGAATGATGAGAAGGTTTCGGCTCAATATGAGTGAAAGCGAAAGACTGCTCGAGGGCAGAGTGGATCATTTTCACTCAAAGAAGACTCCTTAGCCTTCAAATGATTTTTAATTGTCCCTTTTCCTTCCTTCTCATAATCCATCCATCAACAAAATAAAAGTGATAATGTAGAGGTATCGAGAATCGAGAGTTTTAGATAAACACCCGGTTGGAAGAAAATCGAGTGTTTGGATAAAGAATACTCGTGTCCTTATGTTCCGGATTGTACAGTACATTGTTTTGGATGATAGTTATGCACGATACAACACTCTTTTCGTAAACCAAAGATCAAGTTACAATTGGTATGGCATTCAGAGTACATGTATAATCACTAGTTTGGGTTGACTTGATTTGGTTTGATTTGATTTGATTTGATTTGATTTGATTTGATTTGATTTGATTTGATTTAATTTGATTTGATTTGATTTGACTTGAGTTGATTTGACTTGAATTGACTTGAGTTGATTTGATTTGATTTGACTTGATTTAAGTTGATTTGAGTTGATTTGATTTGATTTGATTTGATTTGATTTGATTTGATTTGATTTGATTTGATTCGAAGAAATGGAAAAATGGATCATGAATGACAGTCAGAGCATGGTCATAGTCAACAACATAGTTCCATAAGTACTTTTAAAAATGTTCCCCCCCCCCCCTTCCGTTTTCCTTTGTTTTTGTTTGTTCGGTGTGGTCTTTTGTTTGGAAAGAAAAAAATTCAACGCATCTTTACATGGACTATCATTAACAACTCAGTTTATGATTTCGAAATGATAATATTCGGTTTAAATTGTACCAAGGCTTAAAAAATACTAGTGATATTGGAGGTAAGAAAGAAAGAAAGTTCGTGAAGAAGAATGGAAGCAAAACAAAGTAGTAGGAAAGGGAGAGGAAGAGACGGGAAGAGAAGCATGGAGAGGGTTTAAAAAAAAAAGGAATGAGTGTTGAATATTCGTGACATTTTTCAGAGAGATAGAGAGAGTGTGTGAGAGAGAGGGGGGAGAGAGAGATGGAGAGAGAGTGAGAGAGATGGAGAGAGAGGTTGAGAGAGAGAGATGGAGAGAGAGAGTGAGAGAGATGGAGAGAGAGGGTGAGAGAGATGGAGAGAGAGGTTGAGAGAGAGAGAGATAAAGAGAGAGTGAGAGAGATGGAGAGGGAGGGTGAGAGAGAGATGGAGAGAGAGAGATGGAGAGAGAGAGAGAGAGAGAGAGTGAGTGAGTGAGTGAAGATGGGAGAGGGGGTACGAGAAGCATAGACATGCCATAAGACTGACTGATGTATTTTGGTGACTCGGGTTCGATGGGGTGGGGGAGGGGGGGGGGGGGGGTCTGGTAGTAGAGTGACCTTGGGAGGGTCTGATGTGTGCCTCTACCGATTTGTCCATGCCCAAACAAGGGCATGGAGTGTGCCATACTGAGTGATTCGATGGGTGATATGTGGGCCAACCTTGGGGTGTAAGATCCAGAAGAAATAGCAGTACATCATGGTAATACATGTATAAGTCGAACAATCAAATTTATTTGTCTAGTTAAAAGTCTTTTTAATCACATTTAAAGTTGAAATTCAGTGCCATGGCTATATGTTTTTTCCATTAATCATTGGATTTCCTTGAATTCGGAGTCATGCAAGTTCCTCTTACTGGGAATAATTTAAGCACCTATACACGTCACACTCTTTCCAGGCAGTAAGCCCATGCATGCACCTAAATCGATTTCACATTCTAAGCAATGATCCAAGCATGTTATGACTTTTATAAGAAAGATCGAAATTTCTTTCCCATTGTCTTGACCTAATTCTTCACTATTATTGATATCGTTTCATTCGAAAAAAAAAATCATTGGTATTTGTGGCATTGATCTGTAGTACGAAGAAAGCATGGATATCATGCTTGGAAAAGACTAAAGTGATAACGTATTTATACGAAATTAACAAAGTATGAAATGATTAGGGCATTACCAACCTCGGTGTGAATATCAGTTTTTATTCCAAGAACTTTTTCATTCAGTTTTACTTAGGTGGTAACCGCGTAACTGCCAAAATGAATCTTAAACTAAGACAAGCCTGCATGATAAATAAGGGATATAATTTACTGGAAGATCAGTGCTTAAGACATGTATTTTATCTCGAGTTCCGAATTCTGATATAAATTTATTCCAGTGCAACTTGAACGTTAATCATCTCCCTCCAATTTCCGCCAGACTAGTTTCGTCCAGGACCGCAGTTCTTCCCCCCCCCCCCCGCCCAAAAAAAAAAAATTTGCTGTCTGTCAATATGAAGCCAATGAGGATGTCCACACTCGTAAATTACATATAACCGTTTCGCATGTCAGAAGGACTGATAAAATAAACGGTTCGGTTTGATAATGTTTGAAAATAAGATTTAGGAGCGCCACCCACTGTTAGCTAAGCCAGGGGAGGGGTGTCTATCAGGGCACCCCCCCCCCCCTTTTCCGACAGGATCTTTTCCAATTATAACATTGTAAACAACCATTTTTGTTTATGAGAGTGTGCGATGCAGACGACGAGATATTATCGATATTACTTACTTTTATTACTTTCATGAAAACAACCCCTGTTGAAATGTCAATGTAAAACATAACAAACCAAAATACAGAAAAAGTTTCTTTTAATCCATGTCAGTTAACCCATTCGTGACATAGGTCCACATTTTGTGGTTTGGCCTAATAGCTTTTGATGCAAAGCCCTGAAAATCATACCAAATACATGAGCAGAAAGAGCAAAAATTCTACACAAACTGTGCCCATTTTAGTTGCGTCAATATTCGTTGTTTGATGCTGAAAATTTTTAAAAGGAAAATAAGCATTAAAATCCTTAAATTGGCAATGTGATAGAAAGTTTAAAATCAGCATTTTTCCCTGCAAATTGGCAACTTTTTGACTTCTCATCGTAATTTCTGTCAATTTATATTCATTTCAGATACATGACGTATTATAAGAAAAATGTAGCAATAAAATAAAAATGTTGGTGTTACCAATTTGAAGAATAAAAGCTGATCAAATTAGGCTTTAAATAATTCCTGTCACGAATGGGTTAATAAAGTTTGGAAGCGATTTCTTCATCTTGTTAAGTAGTTTATCATTATTATTAAAAACACAAATTTACTTCTTTTTTTTTTTTTTTCGTTTTGTTTAGTTGTGGGTCTTTTTTTGTATTTGTTGAGTGTTTGCGAAACGGTATCAACTATCAATGATTATTGCCATTTTACCCAGATTTTCAGACCAGGCTTTGTAAGTATCTTGTAAGTATCTGATATGAGAATGGCCTTTTCAATCGCGTTACGATTCGGGACATTATTTAGGGCCGTGCTCCTTTCATCAAGATGACGGTTTCCTCGAGCATTTTGAGGAAAACTGGAATTAAAGTTGATTTATGTGATACTTTGTATTTCCCCGACACTCTCTTCCGCCTTGAGATAGGCTAGACGTGTTTCTGGCTGAAGTTAGACATCCAAATTTGTGACATGTCACTGCAACACCCTCCTAATAACATCCTAACGATCCAGATGATTACGTCCCACACATGTCAAGCGAAATGGATTTTCTTGTTATTTTCATTCAAATTTTGATGTTGATTTTTGCTGTTGACATGGTTGAAAGCTTGGAAATGCATTAGGCCTGAATTTGATATTATATAGTCCTTATGTACGTTAATCTTTTGGTTTTATCATTTGTGGGAAATGAAAATAAATTAAATGAAATGAAATGAAAATGGGGCCCCTCTTAACCATGTTAACGCTAAAAAAAAATAAATCTAGAGATATTGTAAATGGCAAGCTCATTGATTCCTCAAAATTAGGAGGCAGTGAATGGATTCTGTATTTTACGCTTTTTGTAATACTGCCCCACAATGCAGCGCCGATGGGCTGCAGCAGCATAATGTGACTTCTACGGAAGCTTAAGGGTGCCCCTAGACTTCGACTTAAGCAACTCACCAAGGCGTCTTGTTGAGGACATGAAGGGGAGAAGGTGACTAGTTGCAACTCGCCAAGGCGCTTTGTTTAGGACACGAAGGCGAGAAGGTGACTTGTTGCAAGCGACGGGATTGCAACTCGCCAAGGCGTCTTGTTTCATACAAGAAGGCCAAAAGGCGACTTCTTGCCTTCTCGCCTTCTCGTAGCAAACAAGGCGCCTTGGCGAGTTGCAATCCCGTCGCAACTATCATGACTATAGTCACCTTCTCGCCTATAGGTTTTAAACGTGGCGCCTTGACGAGTTGCAACAAGTCACCTTCTCGGGACACTTTTAAGCTTCCGTAGACCTCAGTCCACGACACTACAATGTCCGTCTAGTGAAATCTTCAAGGAGTTGTGAGAATGACCGACATGTCGTTCTCATGAGTTATTGACCCCGCAGCGATCATCTCCTTACATTATGAGAGTACAGAGTGATAAATTGTCTCTGGACTTCAACTTATAATAAACATGATAAGACTAGCTATGCATCTTGTTCTACATTCACCTCGATGTACTTAAGCTCTGACGACATATCCAAAATTTTCTCTTTATCACTATGATAAATCAGTCTACATTTTCGATCAAGCCTGTTCTATTTCATTTACCATGTTTACTCTCTTATTTCTTGCAGGTTGCGTTGAAGTTGATTGACAAACGTAAGATCAGCAAGCCCTACGTGAAGAAGAACATGACTAGAGAGGCGAGAATCATGTCTCAACTACGACATCCAAACATTGTACGCCTTTATGAAACCATCATGGTAAGGATTATTGGTTAGTTAGTTGGTTGGTTGGATTGTTGATTGATTGGCTGGCTGGTTAGTTAGTTGGTTGTTTG
>CM057164.1:3830858-3844887 GCA_029962745.1 Echinometra lucunter | reverse complement strand
CTAAACCCTTACTAAAGGGTAGCTCGAGCACTGACTTGGTTGCGAACCCGGGTCTTTATACGAGACCTCTAGGCCTACCTATCTACCATCTGAGCTATCCTCTTATGACTCCAGTGGCTGCATTTTTCTTCGACCTCGTAATGCTTAATCATAAATCAACCAACCAGCGGCGTAGATACGGGTGGGGCGGGGGGGGGGGCGGCTGGTCATTGAGAATTCGGAGATATTTTACAATTGGCCTCTCTATAATTATGTAGGCTTGTGAGCCAGTCGATTTGTGGATCTGGGGCCCGTAACCATGGTAACACGAAGGTTTGTGATCAATCGCAAATTGAAAACAACCATTCTGATTGGTCCAGGGTCACCTTTTTGAACGAGATGTGCATGAAACAATGGTCTTGATTGGCTGTACAACTTTGCGATTGATTGCAAATCGTTGTGTTTACGGGGCCCTGAGGTCGAATGAAATAGACTGAATGGGATGGTCACATCAAAATCTCCCCCCCCCCCCCCAAAAAAGTAATAATTTAAAAAAATCAATCCTAGTCTGCTTTTATTTTAGAAAAAATTAAACTAATTGGGCCACATGGGGATATTTTTTAAAACGGGATCAAACTATTCTCTCTCTCTCTGTCGATCTATCTATTTATTTATCTATCTATCTTTCTTTCTTTCTTTCTTTCTTTCTTTCTTTCTTTCTCTCTCTCTCTCTATCGAGGAGACTATACTATCAGTTGAATAACTGCCCCTCATTTCGATATTTAAACCACAATCCAATACAGTTCATTCATACAAAGCACAAAAAAAACAATGCATAAAACCTCTTCGATGATATATTGTCATGTAATTATATTAAAATAGTTCGAAACATGAAACTAATACCTTAATTATAGTATGTTTTGACAAATTTCCCAGGTACAGCGAATTTATCAAAATTCTTGAAAGGGCAAATGTAATCAGGATCATGTTTCTTTAAAGTTTCTATCGCAATATGGTATTTCCTGGTTTCGCTGAGGTGATACTTAGAACATCAGTTTTGGAGGAAATGGTTGCTTTTTATGAGGAAGATGTAGCGATGGCACGTGAAGGGTCGAAAGTAATACCTAATCGAATTTACTACAAAACATCTAAAGGTCAATAGGATGTATATAGAAAGAACTGCTCTTAGAGGTTTGATTGATGTGTTTTTAATTTCACTGATGTGAATTAAAATGATTAATCATGTAGGACAAGTAAAAGTGTCCAAATACCTTCTCCTTTTTTATGATGTGGAAAAGTCAAAGAAGAAAGACCTACAAATTCATAGGCATTATTGAAATCAGTAGGCTTGTCACAACTGTCGTTAACCCATTCGAGAGGGAATACCTGATTGTGTGGTTTGACCCAATAACTTTTGATTCAGAGGCCTATAACACATGAGCAGAAAGAGCAGAAAATTCTTCACAAAAAAAAATATATATATTAGCGGCAATTTGGTTGCGTCAGTATTTTGACGTATAATGCTTTTTTTTTAAAGGGAAAATGAGTGCTGGAATATTTAAATTGGCAGCCGGATGAAAATTTGAAAATCACTGCATTTCGATGTAAATTAGGCAACTTTAATTTCACTATATTTTCTGTCAATTGGTATTCATTTCAGATACATGACTTTTTATATATGTATAAAAGAAATGCATCAACAAAAGAAAAGTAATGGTGTTGCCAATTTGAAGAAGAAATGCTGATGAAATAAGGCTTCAAATAATTCTTGTCATCGAATGGATAATGTAACTTCACTTTATTTGATTTTACCCATTACACTTACCGATAAATCCTCCTTTTCCTCCTCATCCGTCCTCTCTCTCTCTCTCTCTCTCTCTTTCTTTCTTTCTTCATTTCACTCTTTTTTCTTCTCTGTAGCAGGTATGAATATTCCAGAACAATTATAATGATCGCCAACATGGGCTATGATCGTTCACATTCTTCTCTTTAATCATCTTCATTCTCATTTTCTTTTATTAGTCACCTCATCTATACTGCCTGGTCATGGAATACGTACCCGGTGGCGACCTTTTGACCCTTGTACGGGGTCAGAAGGGAGGGCGCCTGAAGGAGGGCTTGGCTAGACGGTTCGTCCGGCAGCTCGTCTCGGCTCTCCATCACATGCATGAACGCGGGATCGTTCACAGGTGAGAAGATTGTGAAGTCGAGGTCGAGAGGTTGGTGCCTGGTGAAGGTTCAAATCTTAGCAAAAGACACTTTAATTTTGTGCCTCTACGTGTGTGAGTCATTGGTGTGAGGTTTAGGGTGTGTGAGGGTGTGTGTGTGTACGCGTGCGGCCTGCCTGACAAAGCTGAAGTCTACGTCATTAGATCCAACCACTAAGTTACAAGATCACGTTTTAAGAAAGAAGATAATGTGTACCAGTGTGAGCAAGACGTCTTCAAATGAGAGAAAAAATAAAACAACCCCCCCCCCCCAAAAAAAAAAAAAAAAAAAAAAAACTTCATAACTTCTAGTTCGTACAAATACAATGGCTTGTACTTCTTCTGAAGAATTATAGTGTTGTCCATGTACTTAACGTGGGTTATGCACTTTGCTTCTGTAAACGTTAGCACTAGAACCCCTCCCCCACCCTCCCCGAAACTTATCATAAATTCATGTTCTGTAAATGAGGGCCATTTTTTGCATTCTGAATTCAATTTCTATATCATAATTTCTTCAGCATTATTCACGTATTTATTCTTTCAGTTACAAAATGGAATTCCCACGAAATATGGGCGGAAAACAGGTCAAGTAGGTAATTAAATATTATCTTACACACACAAAAGGAGAGTTACCAAAGAATTAAAGTTCTCATCTTTCCCCTATATCCTTGTTCACCTTGTTTGTGCCTCAAAAACCGTGTAGTTTTGATTTTGTGTTGTTGGCTTTTTTTAAACCATTCTTCCGTGTCCCCATAATGTCTATAGTTGTGTCTGTGTCATTTTACACGCACTTTCATATGACCATAGAGGATATTGTATGCATTTACTATGATGACAGGAAATATCATGAATAACATATATTCATGAAAAAATATGTGATTTCCAATGGCTAGGGAAATATTTCCGTCTTGGGCAACGCACATAACACTGCGCTTTCAAAAGGACTTTGGATATTATTACCCCGGCTATCATGGCTATAGCTCCGACAGCAATAGAGCTCAGGGCATTTAATGAATAAATCCTACCAGGTATCTCCACTTACCACACCTGGGTCGAGCGTTGCAGGACATCAGTGCTGCGGCAGGGATTCGAACCATGTACCTTGCGGTTCACAGTCTGGAGACTTATCATGCACTAGACCACGACACCTCTTTATTCTTGCTTCAAACAAAATTAAACCAAAAAAAAATTACTTTGACATCATTAATGACCCTGTACGTCATTCACTTGCTTTCCACCAATGTATAAGAGATGTATATTTCTTTATCATCTTATTTATAGCAGTATAAAGAAGTTCGTTATTGAACCGAACGCTATGCTCTTGAAACAGTGTGGCCATTTTGTGAACCCAAGCAAACTCAACATTGATCTTTATTCTATTCCATCAAGAATTTTATCTGAAATAGGACGATACATATTCACCTGTATATACTGAGACTAAAGATGTATAAAAACCATCTCTCAGATTGACGTAAGCACAAAATCAAAAAAGGATAATCAATTTTCTCCCCAAAGGCCATTCGGAGGACATCGTTCGGTTATGAAACCATCTTCTTCGTCCCCGCCATGACCACCATAACATTATTTTATTCTTTTCTGACCGGAAAATGACCGATGGACATCACCCTCTCTTTTTCTTTCTCTCCCCCCCTCTCTCTCTCTCTCTCTCTCTATATATATATATATCCCATTATCGCTGTCTGTCTCCCTTGCTCTTTTCTCTGTCTGTCTGTCTTTCTCTCCCTTTATCTCCCCCCCCCCTCTCTCTCTGTCTCGTCTCTGTCTTCTTTTTAAATATCTTTGGTTTTCTTTCTCTCTTTCTCTCTCTCTTTATCATTCTCTTTCTCTTTCTCTTTCCTCTTCCTCTTTCTCTTTCTCTTTCCTTGCCCCCTCCCTTTTCCCAATCTCCCATGTACTTTACCTGGTCGCTTTCTTCCAAACCAATATAAATCCAATAGCGGCATCTCTAAACGTAATATATTGGCACAAAGGAAGAGACAAGCCGATACATCTTCATGAAGGGTAGTTTTGCTCCCAGAAAATATTCTCCTGCTTGTTTCGTATAAGATTCAGATGAATCTCACAACAAATTGAACAAATCTCGGATTGTTTTGCCGAATCAAGAGGAAATATTGGGCGCAATGGTAGAAGATACCGAGCAGAGAAAAACAAGGAAATTGCTGTATAGGTTGGAGAGGATTGGACAGATGTAAAGCTGTCAATTTTCAGAGTTTGTGGAAGAAACAAAAAGAAAATAGAAGAAAAAGAAAAAGATGGAAAGAGAGGAAAATGCAGATATAGATATCAGTTTTATAGCCAGAGACATAAATATCATACCGGTAGATATAGACGTAGATCAAGAGATTTATAATTACAGGTATAGATAGGTAAATTAGATAGATAGATGGATAGATAGATAGATAGATAGATAGATAGAAAGAAAGAAAGGTAGATTGATAGATAGATAGTTAAATAGAAAGGTAGGTAAATAGACAGATAGACAGGCAGACAGACAGATAGATAGACAGATAGATAGACAGATAGATAGATAGATAGATAGATAGATAGATAGAGATAGATAGATGACGTTGAGACCGTTAAAACATAAGAGATAGATCGGCGGAGATACTGGATGAAGTGGTCCCCTCTGGCACGATTGGTACGTTTTTTGTAACATCCCTTCGTATAGATGTATCTTTTTAGCTCCTCTCCCTACCCCTCCCAACCCCCCCTTCTCCCAAGAATTTTCGGATTACCAATAGTCGAACAGAGGACACCATGGTCATCTCGTTTTCGTGTCCAGCAAATTCTAAAGAGGAAAATCATCTCTATAAAGTTCATGTATATACAAAAATTTAAAAGAAAAATGCCTCCCTGCGAATTTTGTACACGTATATGGCTCTGATTATCCTTCGCCCCTCCCCACCCACTAATCTGCTCTCTGTCTCGGACTCTCACTCTCTTCCCCCCCCCCCTCCTCTCTCTCTCTCTCTCCCTCTATCTCTCTCTCTCTCTCTATTTCTGTCTGTCCCTCTCTTTCTCTTTTTTTCTATCTCTATATCTGTCTATCTATTTATCTATTTATCTATCTATCCATCTATCCATCTCTCTCTCTCTCTCTCTCTCTCCTCTCTCTCTCTCTCTCTCTCTCTCTCTCTCTCTCTCTCTCTCCTGGTAGGCTGGGTCAGTATTGTAAGGTCGCATTCCGTTCTTGCTGCTGTGCAAACTTTCGAGGAACACGTCCCTCGCAACTTCGGGCAAGTTCGTTTCTCAGAAAAATTATCCACTGAAGAAACATTGATGGCCCTTTTTCGTCTTCATCCATCCAGTGCTTAAAATAGCTTCGGAATCTTGTAAACGCTATATTCTAACTGGAGGCAAAGTTTCTGTTGTGCGATAATATTGATGTGATATGCCCGCCACCCAACCTCTGCGTCATTATGGATCAGCGTTGCGAGCATGAAATTATACGAGAAACATATCTTCTTGCTCGTTGAAAATCAAAGGATACTACAGATTTCAATCTTGAGCGAGATATAGTGGTTTTGAAGGGAAAATGACAATCATGAATTCATTACATAATCAGAGGTATAGGCCTATGGGAATGACAATTATGTGTGGAGAAAAGAGAATTAAGCATTCATTATTTTACAAGAAGAGCGCATTGTAGTTTGTAATAATTAAGTTACGGTTTTTTGCAGATGTTTGTGGAATTAATGCCCTAATGGCGCAGACTTTATTTGCAAACACAGATTTACAATACATAAAACAGATGCTAACCAAGCATCAAATCGATGTTGTTGGGTTTTTTTTTTTCAAATTTATTGTAATGTAAAAATCAGTATCTATATCTTCAACTTACTGTAAGTACATAACATCTAAATATGTTTTTTTTTTCTACCAAAAACTTCAAGGGGAAAGGTAAATGATTTCGAGGAAAACATTTTCTATTCTTTGAACATGCTGAGCTGATGACCCCCCCCCCCCCCCCACCCCGACATCCACTCTCCACTATCACCTGGGCCCCGTTGTATAAAACTGGTAACTTTGCCATCAATGGTAACTTCCATGGAAACCTTGGATTTGATTGGCTATTGAGCAATAGTTACCATGGTAGTTACCATTAATGGTACTTTTTATAGAACGGGCCCATGCAGAAGACCACACAAAATTCTTCCATCGTCTACGGTTGCCTCAAGCTCACTAGCTCATTTCTTGGAGAAAAAACATCAAAAATTAATGGCTAATAAATCTGTCAGTTACATTTGATTGACAGCTGTCAGTCAAGGCACGTCTCCCTATGATGTCATCAATACCCTTACCTAAGCTGCTTGAAACCTCTTGTTTCCAATGGCAACGGTATGGCGATGATTTATGCCAAAGACAAGTGCGATGACAGACACCACTAAAAACGCGACGTCACAAATTCAGACAACTGAATGTCATTTTTTATCACACATTGGGCAACAGCAGTGATCAACAAGATTCTGTTTCTTGCAATGGCGGCAATATGCCAAAGTTGTAATGAAGAGTTTACTTTTCGAAAGAAAGGTTAATTTAGAACTCAAATTTATCTTACATAATCAACAGTAGCCCTAAGCCCATGACATTGTTGAAGAGTATAGACTGATCCTATAGCGAGTCATGCTCATGATGCTATGGAATAAACAGGTAAAATAAATCGAGGTTTTGTTCATTAACCCATTCGTGACAGGAATTATTTAAAGCCTAATTTGATCAGCTTTTATTCTTCAAATTGGCAACACCAAAATTTTTATTTTATTGCTACATTTTTCTAATAAAACGTCATGTATCTGAAATGAATATAAATTGACAGAAATTATGATGAGAAGTCAAAAAGTTGCCGAATTGCAGGGGAAAACAGCGATTTTTAAACTTTCTATCACATTGCCAATTTAAGGAATTTAATGCTTATTTTCCTTTAAAAAAATTTCAGCATCAAACAACGAAAATTGACGCAACCAAAATGGGCACAGTTTGTGTAGAAGTTTTTGCTCTTTCTGCTCATGTATTTGGTATGATTTTTAGGGCTTTGCATCAAAAGATATTAGACCAAACCACAAAATGTGGACCTCTGTCACGAATGGGTTAACAACATTCCAAGACTGATAGAAGCATAAAGTGTATATAGTTGTTCATTCACCTGGCTCTTGATCGCAAGGTTGTGGAGTCAAATCTCTGCCCAGCCTGCTTATGCACCTAGACAAGGAGTCCAATACAGTTGCCGCTCTCAACCCAGGTGCATGGTTGATAGCTCTGTATCCGACAAGATTCATTCTTCGAAACATGGTGGAAGTTGTAGAACGAACGCTAGTGTAATAATATTCATAGGAAAGTGTGATACACTCTAATTTCTGCGGAGTCAAATTTGATTTGGATGGCGTCACCTGGGAGTCAACTCTATTCCGAGTTGACTCAGATTTTCAAATTAATTTGACTCGGAATGGTGTGGCGTCAACTGAGAATCGACTAAATTCGAGTCAAATTAACTCCATTCCGAGTCATATTAATTCGGGAATCCGAGTCACTTTAACTTCGAATAGAGTTGACTCCCAGCTGACTCCATTTCGAGTCAAATTTGACTCCTCAGATATAAGATTGTAGAGTGATATGAAGCTTACGAAAGGGAATATTATGTGCAAAGTTCAAAGTTAAAAATATTCTTATTTCTCACGAATCAATGCAAAACAAAAATACGAGAAAACATGAAAATAACATAACGACTAGTATAAATTGGCAATAAACCTTATGTACGTATGAATAAAACTTTACATGAATATACAAGAATGTTTATTTAGAATACTGGACTCTAATTATTAATCAAGAATCAATGATCTCTCTGAAACGATGAGGTAATGTATACATGGTCTTTGACATGGATTTGAATGGGACGTTTATCAGGTGAAGACGCAATCTACATGCTCTCCTCACATAAGGTCGCCATGTGTTTGACCCGGTACTGTTTAGATGACATAGATGAAAGATACCATGTGCCAACTAATTGATATTTATGTACGGACGATTTGCCATTTACTTGTCATTCAAGAGATTATTGACAGCTGAAGGTATTCTGATGATCACATTGTGTGGACGATACTACAAAGCCTAATTCAGCTGTTTCGTTTAATTGGCGCTTGTGTGCTATATGATAACTTTTATTTTGTTTGGGTTAGTTTGTCGTAAGTTTTCTTTCTCTTTTATTTCATCTGTTAAATAGTTGATGTTTCTTTTTTTTTTTTTTTTTTAGTTTTGCGGGCTCATCTTCTGTATAAACTCTCTAATAAACTTTCTAATTCAGGGCCCCGTTTTATAAAACTTGTTGCAGTGACAATTTGCAATAACTGTTAAAAGCTACTGAGATCCTTGCATCTGATTGGCTGAGAGCAAATTTGTCATAGAAATGTGGCAGTTCTTGCTGATAACAGTTTTTATGAAACGGGGCCCTGATTCCTGCTTCATGATTTCTTTAATATTTTTTTTTTACCGTGAATATCGATGAGGACGAAGATATCACGTAACTTTCAACCCAACTAGCCCAACTTTCAGATTATGCTTAGGGTTTGAAAACTTTCATATTTCAATTTAATTTCTAATTTCCCATCAGTAATTCTCCTTTCACAAAAATAATGTGTTTATTTTGCTGTTGTTGTTTTTTTTTTTGGGGGGGGGTGGCCATTTTCATTTTGATAATCTGAAGAATTCGAAGAGTGGAATTGGATAATACTTGCAATGCTTTCACAGAAATTGACCTACACTATGCAACCGCGAAGGATAGCAATTTAGAATTCTTCTTATACACCTCTCTTTCATCATCATGTCATTCTAGCAGCTTAGCGGTCAGTTTTCTTCCATTCCAGCGGTGACCAACGCGGACAAGAGCTATTCCACATCAATTCAGTTACCATGGAGACGGTCGTCTGCTTCTTTCGGTTACCCGTTAGATTTTGCTCACATGACCAGCTCTGCGAAGAAAATTACTAAATCGCTTATTTATTCCATGGTTTATCAATAGAAACCGTAAGAAGCTGGTCATGTCATGTCTCCCAGACAATCATTTTACATGTTTCGGGAATCAACATTGCATGGTATTACATAATTATATAAGTACTCCTACCCAACCCCTTTCTTTTTCTTGTCATGTGATATAAGGCCAAGCCTATTTTGAAATAATCACGTCCATATTTGTCATTAGAACTATTTATTTGATGTGAATGTAATGAACTTTGGGGTGAGATTTGGCGAAGCTTATTATAACGATAGTTTCCCGTTTTGATACAAAGGAAAAAAAAATGGTAGAGATGTAGGAATAATCATTGGAATATTCATCATTTCAAATCACAAGGATTTGGGGATCATACCATAACATTATAAGCTTGTCTATATCCAAATAGAATAATGAGATGAAAATATGCCACCTCCTCCCCCCCCCCCCACACACACACAAACACACACATGGTCTATTATTATTCACCATATCCCCTGTTGTCGCGTAATCATTATGTGTGGTCCCTTATCTGCAGACACCACATAAACCACAAACCCAAACTATACAAGTAGACGATATTGTTGACAGTCAGAGTTTCCTTAGAACTACATGTAAAAGCACATTCACTGAATTTTGTAGACCATCTATTTCTGTCGTCAGCCCATCAATACTAGTACATGACAGACTTGGCTGTCTGAAAATTTCGTTATTTCATTTCTCAAAGAGTCATGTAGTACGTAGAAGTTAATGCTTAACCCATTCGTGACAGAGGTCCACATTTTGTGGTTTGGCCTAATATCTTTTGATGCAAAGCCCTACAAATCATACCAAATACATGAGCAGAAAGAGCAAAAAATTCTACACAAACTGTGCCCATTTTGGTTGCGTCAGTATTCGTTGTTTGATGCTGAAATTTTTTTAAAGGAAAATAAGCACTTAAATCCTTAAATTGGCAATGTGATAGAAGGTTTAAAATCACCGTTTTCCCCTGCAAATTGGAAACTTTTTGACTTCTCATCATAATTTCTGTCAATTTATATTCATTTCAGATACATGACATTTTATAAGAAAAATGTAGCAATAAAATAAGAATGTTGGTGTTGCCATTTTGAAGAATAAAAGCTTATCAAATTAGGCTTTAAATAATTCCTGTCACGAATGGGTTAAAAAGTGGCTAATCAAAATCTGGGCAGTCATCATCACCTTCCCACAAATAATACCATTCTTACTATATGACTTGAAATTACGGTAGGGTTTGTTGTTGTTGCTGTTGTTGAATTGGATTTTACAGACGTTTATCAATCAGGGGGTGTAACATAAACAGATACAATCAATCTTACAATCAATTGTATCTCTTTAGTACATGGTTTGCCATAAACTTACGATTGATATCAATCGTAAGATTGATTGTATGTTTTATGTTACACCCCCAGATCTGATTATTTAGGTCTGGGGCCGACCTTTTTACGTCGAAAGGCGTGCCTTAGTTGCAATCAATTGCAAATAATTGCTAATTTTGAAACAACGATTCTGATTGGCTCAGGTCTGCCCTTTTAAGAAGACATGCATGCAACAATGATTTTTGATTGGCCAGTGACAAACATTTGCAACTTGCAATCGATTGCAACTTTCTTGCAACACCCCATTAGACTCGAACCTGGGTATTTAAAAAGTACCGTAGCCTTTGCTTATCCGATGTTCACATTTATTGCTAGGTCGTACTTTGGTACTTTATTGCTCGGTCCTAAAATGTATTCTTCTTGTTTCGTTTTATGAAGTGTTTGTTGCAAGAGCACGTGGAATTTTGAACCATGTGGAGATGGTGCACATGATGCAGGTTTCCATGCACGTTGCCTATCATGAGCGTGCTTGGTCAAAGATGAAATCGTAAATCCGGTATTGAACATTGATCAGACGTTCAAAGCAACACGCTATGTACAGGATGTAATGAGATGTAGTTACTCTTGGAACCATTCCTGCGCAAGACATGCTAGATGGCGCTATTCCTTGAAAAACAACACAGAAAATACTAATAAAACTAATAAATGAATAAGTCAACAATAAATGAAAATTAATGTTCGTTATCCTCAAAAAATCTCTCCCCCTTTCCTTTTGATTTCTCTGTAAATATCGCCCTTTCCTCGTACCGTCTATATTCACACATTAAATGTTTGTATTCAGTCTCTCTTTGCTCAATCTTTGATTATTTTTTTGTAACGCTGATCTACATTATTTTGCTAAATTTATTTCTTTCCTTCATCTACATGCCTCGTCCTTTTCTTCTGTCAATTTAGCCCCCCCCCCCGCCTTCTCTCTCCTTCTCTCTCTCTCTCTCTCCTCTCTCCTCTCTAGAGTATTCCACCATTCTACGGATATCTGTTATAATGACGAATGTTTAGACACATCGACGCTACAATTCCCTTGCCCGAGGACTCTTTTTACCCCCGACAAGACGGTCCCATCACACGCCAAAGACACCGTAACCAAGAAAAAATTCATCGCGGTAAAAATCTCGTCTGATTTTGGTTTTGAATTTCACCCCTGCATGCTTCATTTACCTTCCGAAAGTAAATTGGCAAAAGAGTCTCAGAGACAAAATATCGAGAAAATGAAGACAATCGCCGCATATATTTCGAATGACAGATGTAGACACTTTCCCATTTCATTCATTATCGACAAAAACAGAAGGCGCCGCGCCACTGAAGTGGCCGCCGTTCGGCAACGCAGAGCACGTTCGTAACATCATAATTTTGCAGTGCCGCAAGTTTGGTCGGCAAGTTCAGCATCGGCATTCACGTGAATTGTCGATATAACGGATAATGTGCTACATCATTACCTCCTACCCTGGGGCGTTAGCATGAACTAATCAATATCACGCGAGTTTGCTCTGGCGCGAGAAATCACAGATCCATCTCTGAAATACTGCGCGATAACTTCAGTTTAGGGTATGCGGGTTAATGAGATGCGGAGGAGTCGTGAAGTTGGACGCCAATTCAGGGTTGTGGCGGCGTCGGGATTGAGGACCGATGACACTTGAGGTGATTTTTTTTTTTTTTTTTTTTTTTTCGGAGAAGACAGTTGGAGAGCTAGGCATCTTGCCTTCTGGATACTCGTCTCGTTAAAGTCTTCTAACATAAAGGATGTACTGCTGGTATATTCATTTCGATACATTCGCAATTGTAGCTTTATTCTCTCTCTCTCTCTCTCTCTCACACACACACACTCACTCAACCCCTCCCCCCCCCCCCCATTAGCTCTTAAGAATTTACTGCAAGGTTTTATTGAGCTTTTTCAGCAAATCTGAATAGAGGAATCGACGATGAGCAAATAAATAGCTTTGAGAATATATTTTACACTCTTCTTGCAGTTCAAGTAGATGATGATAAAAAACAAAAAGTTCTATGCAGCATTATTACTTTGGTGTTCGTCATCAGAGTAAGAGCTTCAGGGAGGCGAACGAAACATTTATTTTTCTAAGGAGAGCCGACATGTCCCACGTATTATCCCCCTTGCATTTTACAATCGCAGTACCATCCTGCTCCCGACTGGACCGACTGTACCCCCAGGCACCCCCGACCCCCCCCCCCCCCCCCCCCCCATTTAAACCAGGGTTAATTTTACATCCTCGTGAATCGCAAAATATAAACCATGTCTACATCAGTGGTTTTAACCATGGTTTTAAAATGTAAACCTCTTTCGTGAATTCGGGCCCTCTGCTTTACCGTGCATTGTCCTTAAAAATTTTACGCCGATTTGTTCGCAGTTACTGAAGAATTAATGCCATTATCAGTTTCTAGAAATAATGAAACTAGCATGTATTTTAATTAGGTTAATGCTAACGACAATTCGCTGGTAGCTAATGTACTAAAAAGGCACTTCAAGTGAGGAGAGAAAATAAGTGCTTGGAAAGTTTAAAAAAGGGGGAGGGATAGAGAGAGGAGGAATAAAACAAGAAAAACAAGTAGGCGAAAGATTTCTGAAAGAAGACGAATTGTTATGACGCATTTACCAATATTTGCCACCGTAAAACTGATTGTGAGTAAAGTGTTTGCCGTGACACGTTCTCGCTCAACTGTCTCTCAAATACAAACCAAAACTTTTATAAAAATTTGAAGAATCAAACGCGAGGTAAAGGATGACTTACTATCAAAAGGAAGATTGCCCAGCGACATACAGACGGATAGACGGACAGACAGGCTGTCTGACTGACGACCTGGCGATCCCTGGATGTTCGAAGCCCGCCTGTCTGACTCGTACACGCTACTAAATATTAGCCAAACGATTCCGCCAAGTTGTAAAGTGATTCCACTGATAATATTAAGGATGAGTCAGCGAGTATCGCGACTGTGACAGATTTTGGTGCGAAAGCGTTGAATACTAATCAGCGATCAAGACGATACTAGGTGGTATTATAGGAAGATGTCGTCTGCTCGCGACGAGGCAAGCCTGATACCTTGCTTTGATTGGGAATATCGATCAAACGCATGTATGATGTGAGAAACTTTGAAGAGGATGATATCGAATTTTATCGGCGACACGAGATCGATTAGGTGGGATTTCGTTGACGGTGAATGAAAATCAAAAATGATGAAAAGGATTCTTGAAATGTACTATACTGCTGTATTCAGGGCAAACAAGTGCTTTCACTGCCTTTATTTTCGAATTTTTATCTCTACATCTACAGTTTTCGACATCGCATTGAAATCTAGTTTATGAGAGTGTTCATTCTAGCTCAGGGCGCCATTAAATATTTTAAACATTCAAAGATTAAGCATTTTATTTCACGCTTCATAATTAGTGATTTATCACTTCATTGTTTCAGCTTTATAGATGCAGT
>CM057164.1:3818152-3830358 GCA_029962745.1 Echinometra lucunter | reverse complement strand
GGTAAAGAATGAGAATTAGAGAAAGAGGAGCTTAAAGTTCAAAGTATTTCTTTACGATTTCCAGAAACTCACAGTTCATAACACTTTTTCGTGTATCGGAATGTCACAAAAATATCGGAATAAAATAAAGTTTTATGACAGTCATTAGAGAAAGCGAGTGATTAGAAAAACATGTAGCACGATACCTTCAGCAAATAGTCTAGCGTTTCATACTCATTACCAAAATTTTCGGGAATCTAACGGTCCTTTACCAAACGAAATTCCTATAGAATTAAACGGAATTACTTCTGGCAAATTTTCAAGAACCATTTGCTTCGACTTTCTTTTGATTTTAGAACATTTTGTCGACATCGTTTGTATGTAGGGATGGATTGAGTTTTGAATTAGAGACTAATTGTGATTCGTGTGGCAGGCTCAGTCGGTGGTATACAAGGGAGAATTTTGTCGGTATAATACACCTGCTGGTGTTACAAGGTATTGTGGCATACCAGGAAAATGTGTCTCCACGAAAAAAAAAACCAAAACAAAATAAAACATCATAAACTTCTGAGGAACGTAGACAATGTAGGTCTCATTTTCTTATGCTAAAATATTGGAAATGATCAATTATTATGGTGTCCGTTTCCCCCAACCTAAAATATATGGTAATGGTCTGCCTGTTGGGCTGTAACCTGCAATTATAACCTAAAGCAACTTATGAATTTCTATTGTGAAAATCATCGTAGCAAGTTAACTTGAAATTGATCTATTTAAGGTATGGAAGCCCAATGTAATATCTATTTGTACCCCGACAATTGGCTAATATTTGGGGACGTGTCACGGTGACTGTACTATACTGTAGTTTCCGACAGCCATGTTTAACCTTTGTATGATAAAACATAATGTTGTTTTATCTCAATTTGATGGTTCCGGGACATCACAGTAAACATTTTTTTTTCCTCACATGAAGAGCCTTCAAAACTTGGTACTAGATAGTTCATCCATAGAATTTGACCTAAGGTAGGCCTATTCATTGTATGGCTAACGTATTAGGTAAGGACTCTTGTCACGTAAAAGAATGGAATAATTGCCAAGTTCTTTCCCACTCATCTAATAAAATATAATCGCTTTCATAAACTACCTAAGCCGTCTTAATAGGTCGTTAAATTATCTATCCAGGTCCCTGGTTGAACTCTTGGGCCATCGTTTATCGGTGACTCTCTAACGACCATCACAAAAATTAATAACCCTTTCATAACAAACTTTCATAAGAGTTTCTAAAAACTAGTCATATGATATTGCTACAGTTATTGATCCGGCAAGCAGTAGACTCGATTCAGGTCGTTATAACTATTATCTTTTTGAAATAGAAGTCTCAAAGAGCATGAAGAGCATTCCAATATTATGTACGCCTCTTTGCCAGGTGCCAGATAATTGACTTTTAGGCCCATATTCACCTGTTAGTTACAAACTATCGTATATCATAATATTAAAAATGCACGTAGAAAATATCAGCTGGTGCTAGGTCAGGAAAAACCTCTGAAAACTTTTGTCAAACAAAACAAAATTTTTATCCCACAAGCGTGCACGAAGATTCGAATACTTAAGAAAATGGCTGGTACTGCATAGTGACATAAGAAGTTTTCATGAGATATAGGACATAGATTTCCAAACAGGCTCACGAGTTTAATCGACGTTTGCACGACAGTCGCGTGCCAGGGTGAAAGGTCATATCAGCCCTTTCGTTTTTCCAGTCTATCTCATTACTTTGCTAGCGTGAAACAAGTGAATCCGTGATGTTTATGTTTTAACAGAAATCATGCAAAATAAGCAATTTCGATTGAAAGCGAAAATACCGTGGCGAAAACCGATATCCACAAAGCATCTGTAGAAAAAACTCACGAAAGTTGATTTTAAAAAAAAGGTTTCGCCTGGCATTTCCTTGTTGTTGTTCTTGGAAAGTCCTGAATGAATTTATTCAGTGATCAGCAAAATTTATGAGCGGCACATGCAACCAGTTTCAGAGCTTTTTTATGCGTCAAAACTACACCCTCATTAATTTTCACTTTCAAGTGAAAGAAGATACCATTGTGACCTACTGCTGAGTGCGATCTGCTTGATTTTTCGTGATAATTTCATTC
This sequence comes from Echinometra lucunter, assembly GCA_029962745.1. NCBI lineage: Eukaryota > Metazoa > Echinodermata > Echinoidea > Camarodonta > Echinometridae > Echinometra > Echinometra lucunter. Next base: position 3,828,238 of record CM057164.1, on the reverse strand, counting down.
TCGTCTCGATTAGTTATTATTGCCACTATTACTAGTGTAACGTACCAGTGGTTTATACATATCACCTTTGTATAGCTTGCTAGTATCTATATGCACTGCAAGGGAACGAAAAAAAAAACAAAAACAGAAAAACAAAGAAAAACAACAAAGAAGAGTGACGAGAGCGAGACAAGATCATCTTACTTCAACATAAACTTTATTTAAAAAGTAATGTTTTAGGTGCTATATTTTAAACTTGTCATTGGTTTCAATTCTTTTTTTTCTTCTTCTTCTTCTTTTCATTTTATTTCAGTCTATTCCAAAGCTCTGCTTACGCAACCTGAAAATAGCGTGACCCATTTATTTATGGGGTTGTAAGGAGGATTTTTGTTTTGAAAGATCTGGGCTCCGTTGCATAAAACTTACTATTTATGCATGGTAAGTGCCATCGATGGCAACTTTCATGGAAACATCGAATTTGATTGGCTGTTGAGCAATGTTACCATGGTAGTTACCATTGATGCCAAAGTTAACATTAATGGTTAGTTTTATGCAAACGGGGATATTTCTGTAAGGTATATGAATGAATGAATGAATGAATGAATGAATGAATTTATTACCAAAATTAACAAAATCACAATAATACATACAATAATTCACAGTGATACATACATCTTGGTAAAGGGAGCAAACAAATAGCATATATGCATATATGCTATTCGAGGTTAGCCCCACAAGTTGATTACATGAAATGAATCATTGTTATAACCAACTGATTTAAATTTAGATGATCTCTGCATATTATTTCTTTTTAAAATAACACATATACAATATTTACAACATTAATGACAGTAATAACCATGGCAACAAAATTGGGTAAGCAAAAATGAAAATTAATGACTGAGGTCAATTGGGTAAAAATCCGAAGTCTATTCTGAGCCTGGGCAGGTGCCAAAAGAGGAATACCAGTATACCCCCTTCTCTCTACCCCCCCCCCTCTCTCGCTCTCTCTCTCTCTCTCTTTCTTTCTCTCTCTCTCTCTCTTTCTCTCTCTCTCTTTCTCTCTCTCTCTCTCCCCCTCTCTCTGTCTTCATTCCTCTTCCCTAATCTTGTGAAGATTGATATTTCCATGATCTATTTGTAGATCTTACTGACCTCTAACACGACATAATCCATGTTCCACATTGATCCTTTCCATAAAAACCACTTCCTTGTCGGTGACCTTTACAGGTATTGACCTTTAACCTTTAACTAAGCTAAATCGAGTCTGTGATCATAATCTGACGAAAGAGGTGACCAATGATTCAGATTTACTCACGAACTTCAATTTTCATCCCAATTCAAGCACAGGCACTAGTACTTAATTCCGTATCAGATTAAATATTCGGATTTTCGTTATAAAACCATCTAGATTAGGCCTTTTTCAATAGAAGGATTCTTTATTGATATTGGTCATGTTTGTAGGGGCTTTGTCGGTAAGGGCCAATACTGTGTAAGAAGACCGAATGGTTGGACAAAATGGTAATGGACCGAATCGGTCACTGAACGCAACGCATAATGTGAGCCCGATGTGAGGGGCCAAAAGTCTCTTTGGACAAACTGATGATAGACGAAAGTTCTATTGACTTGCCGTTCAGTATAAAAGTTGGACCCAATTTTATTGGACTATATATTTAACCCGTAGAATAGAGAACATATAGATTAAACCAAGTGACAAGTTATATCTAGTAGTACTTGAAATTACCGTGACCTTTGGGGTCAGATTAGGGTCACGGATGTCGCCGCAGACGATTTGTGGTGACACGGATATGACGTCAATACCGATGTCGTTTCCTGCCCCGCACGGCCGGGGGAACAAGCTGTGAATGGGAGATAAGATCGATCGTACAAGATCCCGGGTCTAGGGATCAAGTTTTTATCTTTTAAATTTGGTTTGAAACCATTGGACCTATATTTAGAGTTCCTGTTTGTGATTTGAATCCGGGGTTATTTATATTTTGACCACAATAAGAACTTCCTTGCTCGAACACGATCGCGTAAACACAGTTGTTATTATCGTAGACCCCAACTTCTAAAGATTTCTATAAACTAAGTAGGATACATGACCTGAATGACGTTTATTTTCCAGCTCAGAAAATCATTCCAATCTGTTCTAATGGAAATTGAGAGAAAAAAATAAGAGATGGTCTATATTATCTTGTAATATATGTATGTTTTGGCCAAGCTCACTCGTTTCGCTCACTCGCAAAATTTAGAAACAAGAAAATTTATAATCGGGCAGGAGAAGTCGGCCCCTCCCCTTTCATCAAATCCTTGTCAAACGAAGACTCATGGTCCATGTTGCTGCGCACATAACTTGTCGCCGTTGTTGCTCTGCAGGTTGAAGTTGATGAACATTACAGGAAATGGTTTATAAGCGTGTAAAATGTAATGAATGAGATTAATCTGCAAAATGTTAAGGGTCATTTGAAAATGAAGTGGTTTCTTCAACAGTTCAAGAGATGTGTGCTCATGTTCACAGTTTGACATCAATGGTATATCTTTGCTTGAAAACCATACAAAAAACATCAAGAGAACTTGTTTAGAAAATTCTATTATTTCACTTCCTGTTGATTGTTGAACTTGATTTAACCTCTTCACAGGTCTTAATCCTAGAAAAAACGAAGACCTGAAAATCCTTCTCATGATAGACTATATTATAATGGAATTCTTTATTTAATTAATGCCTCCAACCTTGGAGCTTTTCAGAGCTGGAATTATTTTACTTGCCCAAGGCTTCAGCAATTCACCCAACATTGAAAAGAACGCGGAGAATAAAAATGATTTTAAAAATATATTGTTAACTCGGCACGCGCCTTTGTTGAACGCATCCAACCTTACTTCTTCTTATTGTTGTGAATAACAGAGTCCTCCTTCAAAAATTTATACAAATGTAGGGATTTGAAGTGAAAAATCAAAAGTAATTATTTCCGAAGTATGACAGCAAATCGATGTGATTGATTGGCAGTATAACAGACAACTGTAAATATGCGGTCAGATAAAAAGTGCATGCCCCAAACTCAGTAAATGGTCTACAAATTATTTGGTAGATTCGCTATTCATTAAAGTATGAATTGATCGTGTAGTGTCGTCGCTTCTTTGGGGAAAATTTGCGGTTATCATGGTTATGTGAATTGTCAACAACCCCCAACATTGGCGTACTGGTGGGGAGACTTGGGGGCTTGCAGATCCCTCAAAGATCCACGCCAAAGAGAGAAAAAGAATAGAAAATATGAAAATGAAAATGAAAAATCAATGAAAGAATCATGAAAAACACACATTTTCTTTATAAAAAGGGTGAAATTTTTTGCTCGCTCACTCGCAAATACAGAAATGAGACAGTTTATATAAAAGTCCCCTTAAATTTTTGGAGCTTATTACGCCACTGTCCCCCCCCCAAAAGAAAAATATTATGTAATGCATGATGAATAAGAAACGTTGAAGCCAACACTCGCCCGTCAGATTTTGCTTTATCACTCTCTTCTCAGAGCTTCAAACATTATTATGAGATCATTATGAGAATTAGATTCAGATGCATTATGAGATCATCTTTGAAGCTTTGAAGCTATACGCATATTGTTTGTTTTAACCGATTCTTATCAAATCATAGTTGTATTTTCATAACGAATTGTTGAATGATATAGTGAAAAAAAAAACAAGCAAAATATGAATTAGATGCACGCTCTTTCATTTCCGCAGCTATCCTTCCTATACACCTTTTTGTTATAGTATCATCTCACCTCGGAGGTTGATTGCAACATCTTTTCTCGCATCTCCGTTCTTTGCGATTCTTTCCATGAATCTTATGATTTGGGGCTTTTATTAAATCAGTTCTTAAATCCTTCGCTGACCTTGAGATTGCTTTTTACCTAGCCTGTCATGTCTTCAGCCCCATTAAAATAATCTATGATAATTTATTATGTCTCTCTTATTATTCATTTTCTACTCATAATTTGTGCGCCTGCAGCCTATGACGGCATGCATGAATGTTGTGGTTATCTTAACGCCCCATCGTACTCCTCTATTGTAGTCCCACCTATTTGAAATCACGAAAGGTGTATGTATACCAGGTCCACCAAGGCCTTGAACTTAATTTGACATCAACAAACAAGAATACCCACCATCCATGCTTGTTATTTGTAGCGTATTCAGTTTCTGGGTTTGGTTTCCTTGAAGAGAGTCAACCCCCAATTTTGATTGGAGTTGAATAAAAAGGATGGGGGCCAACGCGTGCCAAACTCCATCGCCAGAGGGGCACGCGCTTACCCCCTATTGTACCCCTGGTAGACTCTTTAACTATTCATGCTTTATTAACTTCAATGTGACTATCCACTTGCATTGCCGTGAAAGGGGCTTTATGGACGAAGGAGGGGTGAGTTCTTGTTTTGTTTTGGTTGAGCTAGCGTTGACCTCTGGACCTGATTTGAACCCTTTTGATCGAGTTTGAAAAGTTTTAATCCTTTTTGCACCTGCCTCAGTCCTTTGCAAAGCTTAGGGTTCGATAACATTCGAGTCTGTTATAGGTCAGTCCAAGTTCAGATATACATCTAACATCCCCCCCCCTCTCTCTCTCCCTCTCTCTCTCTCTCTCTCTCTCTCTCTCTCTCTCTCTCTCTTTCTCTCTCTCTCTCTCTCTCCTTACAAGCATATCCCAAGCAAGGCAAAGGAATAAAGCAAGAGAATATATTTCTTGCATTCCTATGCGTTCTTGTGGTAAGGTTTGGCTCCAATGTCGTACTAAGTTCATCACGATGCAGACCTGTGACTTCCCAACAACCTTTCCCTGATCTGCCCTGACTGCAGATGATATGGACAAATTGAAGAAAATCCACTCAATTACGACATCTTGAAATCATATATCCACGATGTACAGTACATGCAACTCCTTGAAATTTCATATTCTATAATCATTCAACCTAATCTACAATACCGTTTCCTGAATCATCTTTATGGCGGAAACACCAATCGCTGATATTACATGTATTAAGCTTCAGGTGGTTTCACAAAATTTAACCTACGGGGCCTAGTGGGCGTGGTACTTCAAAGGTGGGCGTGGCACCTGAACACGTGCGCTCAGTGCATGTGAATTCCCAACCGCTTCCTTCAACGTTATTGTACTATTTTTGACGAGGGATGGAGCAGCTGACGTAATGTTTTTTTTTTTGTTGTTGTTTTTTTTTTTTTTTAATTCGGAATGTTTGAAAAGTTTACAAGTAGCCTGTATGGCCAAGTCAGATGAACACCGTAATCTACAGAAATTATCATCTTCAACTTGGTATCTGCAGGAGCTGTAAATAAACTTTATTTCCTTATGATGTGCTTCTTGCGCAGTAATGGGGATACATGCTTGTATTCAGATTAGGCTTTTATGAATATTCATTGGCACACGTGCGCGCAAGCCCATTTTGCTATGCTATGGGTACGATTTTCCAGAGGGGGTAAGGTTGAAAACGAAACTCGTCTTACCAGTTCAGGTCAGTCCACCAAGTTGTGTGTCCAAAGACTTGACCTCTACGTAACCCAAAATGGCCCATTTTCACTGTATTTCAGTCGGACTCACATTGAGGAAGACTACAAAGTGAACGTTCGTTGAAGAGCCCTCAGCAAGACAGTTCGATAGGCTTTTAATATTCTTCATCAGGTACTATTATTGTCGGCATCACAAATGATCACAGGGCTATGACACCATGTTGGTGTAATGTGGCTTGTTGTCTTTATTTCTTGACCTCTCTGCTTTCGCCTCATCGGTCAGGGCTTTTCGTCCAATTTTTGTTTGTTGCTTTGAAATAATTCCTCTAACCAAAATATATGTATTCCTAACTGTACAAGTCAATGATGTGGACCCTCAGCGCACTCACCCGCTGTCACGTCGCTGTATTTAAAATCAACAATTATATAAAAACAAGCACATAAAAGAAATGCTGTACATCTAGGCGTAGCAAAATATGCATTTTCATGGCATCTGTATCTAGTTAGAAGTATATCAAGAGGATGGAAGATGGCCGTTTTCTTCGTTGAGTCAGTTTTCCCAAAATACAAAACAGAGAGAAGGTTCTTCAGCTACAAGTGGATAAGAGCAACATCTGAAAAACTGGAGCAGATAGGTTAGCTATAAGTACCACTCTGACTGCTCTGAAAATCTCGTTTTTCTGGACTTTTCGTTTTGAAGTTACATTTAAAACTCTAGATGCAGCGGAAGATTTGGGATTCTGCGAAATAGGGCATAATTTTGGAAAATCTCTGACAAGGCGAAAGACAATAAGGTTTATAATTTTCTATTGATGTGCGTGTGTGCATCTTTGTGTGTTTGTGATAATTTATTCAGAAAGTCTCTGACGAACAAGCAAGAAACACCATAGATAGCCCCCCCCCCCCCCTCAAAAAATGAATAATCAAATTTTCACGTGCTTTGGGGTCTGTCTTATATTTATTCATTTTATTTATTTCATTTCAGGCGATAAAATAAAACATGCATAAAAACGAAGGGGAAAAAATACCACAGACTATAATGCCTGAGTATAATCAAAAGTAAGCTAGTTCCTGTTCAAAACTTGTCCTCGCTAGTAATTTCGTGGTTTAAAAACTTACCAAAAAAGTACATAAACGAGGGCATTATCAATATCAGTTTCACTTCATGTTTTTTCAACTCATGTGAATTAGTCTTAAAAATAGAAATAGAAAACAAACGAGCACACAGGGAAGAGCATTGATAACCCTGGTAAGAATAATCTTAATGGGAAATGAAATAACCGCCACTGCCCCCCCCCCCCCCACACACACATCCACCACTAATACGCTATGTCTGATCAAGAAGTTACTTTTAAATTAATCTTAAAGGCATTGGCTAACATTGTTATGATTTTAAAAAAATCTCATTTTGTTACTTAAAAATGGGATAAACATTAGGGTTATAGTGTAAAAATACCAATGTGAAAGTTTCAGAGCAAAATATCCACGGGAAGTATTTTTAAATATTAGAAATGTGAACCAATGTTTGAAAAATATACGAGGGTTGGTTGCATAGACCCAACGTAAGGAGTGCGCATGCGCACATGACTCAACGGACCGCACTGTGTGTATTGACGTATCACGCGGCGGAAGGCAAGTAACGGTATTTTTGAATTCGCGCAAACGGTCCTCTTAGTTCAGTGTCTCTCGAGACGAAAGCTAATAAAATCGCGGTTTGCGTCTAACTTACAGCTTTTCCTTCCAAATTATGGTTGGTTTCAGGGTTTTTGAGTATAAATACAAGTACTCATACACATGTTTCATCTTAGTTTGAGAATTTTTTAAATAAGCTGCTCACAAAGTTAGCCAATACCTTTAATATCTACGGTCTGTTCACTTGCCTTTTATCAAGAAATTTTATGGATTCTCTCTCTCCCTCCCTCTCTGATCCTGAAGAGTCCCATAATGGCAATGTATCTCCATGGTGCTTGCAACTCTTCTTGCATTTTGGCGCCAACATCCACCATCCACTCCCCACTCCCCCCCCCCCCCCCCCCCCCCCCCCGCCCCGGGCCCTCCTTCCACCACCCTCCCCTCCTCTGATCTTCATGTCTTCTTCTTCAGGGCCTCGTTTCATAAAACTTGTTATCAGTAACAACTGCCACATTTCTATGACAAATTTGCTCTCAGCAAATCAGATGCAAGGATTTCAGTAGCTTATAACAGCTATTGCAACTTGTTATTGATAACAAGTTTTATGAAACAGGGTCCTGGATGTTCATACATCCTATCTGCCCAGTCGCATTTGATCGTGAAATTACGTCCTCACTCGCATGAAAAGCCGTACAATGGCGCTTGCAACTCATCTTCCATTTTGGCGCCGAAATGAACACGGGTGGATGCCTCGTCTTGACCTCGTCTGGAATGTCTTGAGTGGAGGGAATTCATCGACCGTCAGTCGTTGCTTGGCGAGAAGACCTGTAGATGATGCGCCCTGATATCATGATTTTAGCGAGTTTCAAGCAAGTATTCTTGTCGGAATCATGTCAAGATGACAATAACCGGGATGATTTGGATATTCTATATATCTTTGGAGAATAGCAATCATACTTCATGTACCAGCTGGTGAAGTGTTTTATGATCTCCATCTTCTAAAAGCTTTTCTCAAGCCCTGTATCTATCTCTCACCTCTCCGAAGCTCTACTTCTCTTTTCCCCTCTCTCTCTCTCCTATCCTCTCCTCTCCCCAGTCTCTCTCTCTCTCTCTCTCTCTCTCTCCTCTCTCTCTCTCTCTTTATCTATCTATCTTTTATTCCCCCAAACATACATAGAGAGTTTATATCAATCAACATTGAAATCATATTTTCGTGCACATATTTTCTTAATCAGTTGAGCACGATTTAATTCAATATAACACACATTTTCCATAGACCCTGTGCTAGCCCGAACTATCTCGGGCTTAGTGTTCAACAGGCATACCTGGGGACCGTTGCATAAAACTTACCATTCATGGTAACTTTGCCATCAATGGTAACTTCCATGTAAACCTTTTATTTTGATAGCCTGTTGAGCAATGTTACCATGGTAGTTACCATTGATGGCAGAGCTATACCATTAATAGTAAGTTTTATGCAATGGGGCCCAGCTAGACTATAGTCTCACATTTCACGGGATTCTGATAGCAAGAAAGATGAAGGAAGGAGAATGATCTCAAAGAAACATTACAATTCTTATAAGGAACATGGAGGGAAAATGGCACTGGATGTGTTGTACGACGCCTGGTGAAAGGTGTTACGAGTATAATAGTAGCTTCAAAAATCCCATACCATCGGTTCGTTAAAACCAATAATCCGACATCTAATTCAGATGACCCATTAGGTGTCCAGTGGTCCCCTAATCACAGCTGGACCTGGTGACCTTACCGAGGTCAACACATAGTCAAAGGTGTCTTCAAAGTGACAATCGTAAGCAAAAGCAACAGGTACAAGCCACTGAACAGCGTCGTATTTACACAATCAAAACCGATCAAAGCTACTACAGTACTGAAATATACAAATCCTTTTGATTATATATCTTGTAATGTTTAATTGCGCGCAATTTCTGGACAATGACCACTAGTCGTGTTTACTCAGTTCTTTATGGATAGTCGGAGTGTGGTAGTGGTCAGCAATGTTGATGGGTTTCATTTTGGTCAAAACCGACGGGATATCGTGGCCTTTTCCCACCTGTTTCTTTAAATACAATAGACCAATTTGTAGGGGAAAAAATACAAAAATAAAAGGAGAAATAGCGACTGAATTTAAAGAGTATAATATTTCATAAAATGCTATATACATTTCATTTGTGATGCTATTTAGGATACCGTAAATATACAATTAGTGCAGCACTGATCTCTTCGAGGGAAAAAAATGGTATAGAGATCAGTAGGTTAGTGATGTAGTTACGGGGGCACAGGGGCAAACCGCCCCCCCCCCCCCCATCACACACACCGCCCCTATCCCGTAAAAAAGGAGAATCGGAAAAGGAGAATCGGAAAAGGAGGGATAGAAAGCACGAGAAATATCAGTACCTCCCCGAAATGATCAGTGGCTTTATTAATTCGCATAACAAGAGTCGATGCCGCCCTCCCCCCCCCCCCCCCCCAGATGCCCGACCCTCTTCAGTGCTTGGACCTTTGTTACGTATTATTAAATTTGGTCTTTTGATCTCCATTCAGAATTAGACTTGCCTGGTTATGCTTGCCCCTTCGAATGTTCTGCGTTTTAAATCACAATTTATCTGCATGCACTGTATAGTCCGTACATTCTGAACGCCATAATCTTTTTGAGAACTTTGGAAGTTTGAGAACTTGAAAACCTCAACCTGGTTCTTACACCAACTCATCAATACCAAACCTACATGCGGATTGGAAATTTAGAGGTGAATTTCCACTTTGTTGTCTTGGATTTAGTGTCAAAGGTTATCTCGATCTCTATGCTATTCCAGACTTGAGGGCCCTAATAGTTATTCTATAAGGGCATCATGCTGAGTAACTTACCTCCCCCAAGAGAAATACACCAGTTTTCCATGAAACCAGTTGTGACAAGGTGAAAGAACTCGCCCATATTTTCACTCCTTTCCT
>CM057164.1:3777035-3817652 GCA_029962745.1 Echinometra lucunter | reverse complement strand
AGGGGGAAGACTCCTTGCTAACAAAATAATGAACAAATGATTTTTAGAAAGTAATTCAGGCGTCTAATACCATATTTGTGTTCCTCTATAGAATTCATCCACAATTCAAAATAGTCTGCAGCTCAAACTCGTCATCTTAATCATGGTGGGCGTTTTCAACTCGATAATGAGCTGCAAGTGGTAGAGACGAGTCCCAGACTCAAATTGGTTTAGATCTTAGCGATGTTAATTGTCTCCAAATGCAACATTTGGTTTTCATCACGTGGATACCTGGCGTTGTGTAAATCAGATGAAATTGGATTGATATTTATCATATCCTCAGCTTACGAAGGGCATCGATCATTATTCATCTCTTCACAAAGTCCGATAATAGATACATTAACGTCTAATCCTATTATAGGTCTATGCGCTCAGATTTTGCTTTGTCTTTTGATATCATCACTGGAAAAGTACTATGAACATTAATTGATTAAACTGGACTACAAGATTAGCTAAATATCTTTAACGTTTGGTTTATTAATTATGAATGCATCTGTAATAATGGAAGCAATTATTTGTAGGATAGTTGCACATTGATTCCTATTCGATATTTCCCCCGACACCAACAATAATTGCCCTTCCCCGGTTCCGTTCCTGTTTCGCATCCCAAACTTTAAACCCAAAAGTTATAAGTTTATAATCGTACTAAAAGTACTACATGCCCTGTGTTAATGAGGATAATAATATACCGTTGTTGTGTATGGCGTTATGATATAACGTCATACGAGAGCTTCCCCAGGATTTTGGATATTATTACCCAAGATCTAGCTCAAGCCACCATAAGCGCTCCGTGCCTTCAATCCTACCAGGTATATCCACTTACTACACCTGGATCGAGTGTGGCAAATGTAGATTAATGTCTTGCCATAGGATATTAGTGCCGTGGCAGGGATTCGAATCCCGTTCCTTGTGCTTAATAGCCGGAGACTTATCCACTTGACCACAACACTTGCGTTATTCAGCTTATAACTGTTGACAAACATAACCCACTTGACCGAAGGCCCGCGAGACCGAAGGCCCGCGAGACCGAAAGCCCGCGAGGCCGAAAATAGCACATTGTAATCTATAATATCACACCGCTCTAACCAATTCCTGTGCCAGAAGGAAGTTTAAGAAGTATTAAAGAGCAGCGGGACCTCCGGAAACGAGGAGTAAACGTGCTAAAGGAGACATAATTATTTTATATACCGATAGCGTATTATTTGTGATGAAGGAAAATACAATACGAGAAAAGTCGGCCTCGCGGGCCTTCGGTCAAGTGGGCGGACCCCCCTTTCACTCCCTTAAGCGCCCCTTCCTAGCTTGAAAATTTGAACCTCGAACTCAAAACATTGCTAATCTTCGCAGAAGGATACTGGCACAAGACGATCTCTTGATCTTTATATTTTTTGTGTACTTTTTAGAAAGTAGGTATTTCCCCTTTGTATTTAAATTCTAAAATCTTGATTTTAGATATAAATGAGAGATCTATCCTGCATCAAGCTGATTTTATCGGGAACCGTATACGCTTTAAAAGTGTGCGTATGGTTATCGTCTAAACTACCAGGGATCACTATGTTGATGGGGTGAGGGCTGTTTTGTACCCCGACCGTCTGGGGTCATGATTGGAGCAAAGGGTGGTCGGGTGCAGAGTGCAGTGACATCTTGAACCATATTGGGGAAAAATTATGATATCGACACTATTTTGTGGTGTATTTTGTTTTTAGCCTAGGAATATGTGGCTTATATCCTTATTATCAAATGAATTTATCTTCTTTTTTTTAATGATTATGAATGGGGGAGGGGTGTCACCTGCAGGCGTTCAAGTATACTACCATCGTTCGCTTCTGGAATTTGTCCTTTCTTTCGCATTTCAAACTTTGCCTCATTATCCTTCGTTCATAACTCTCTGGCCCCTACTTTCCCTCCCAAGCCTCCCCTCCCTCTCTCTCTCTCTCTCTCTCTCTCTCTCTCTCTCTCTCTCTCTCTCTCTCTCTCTCTCTCTTCATATTCTCATTCGAAAGGGGGGAAATGTGCCCCTTTGCCTTCCCCTCCCCCACTGAATCCAGGTCAATGGTATATTGTGCACGCACGGGAATAGGCGTCTGTAACATGAATTTAATGTATTTGACTTCTTTGTCAATGTGACTTTGAGGTAGTCCCTTAGGCCTGGAACGCTCTTTGTAATTTAATTGCCAATAGCGATGTAGACACCCCCCCCCCCCCCTCCATGTGTTGCGCAGTTCCTGTATGAAATATTAACTTATTGGTAAACCACTCTCTTCTTCAACAACCATTCTTAGTTAGGAAATTGTACTGCAAAAAAGAATTCTGCAATGTATTTGACTGCCCCAGCGCCCCCCCCCCCCTCCTTCATGGATTGTAAAAAAAGAAACACACAGGCTTAATTGTTACGTAATCCATATCTAATAATAATTTTCAGTAGTTCGAAAGAGATAAAAGGATGACACCATAGAATGAGTTGGTGTGTAGCATGGTGTATGTTAGGTACATCAAACTGATACAACCCTCAAATGTATTTCTGAACACAGTCACTCGTTCGTTCCTCGATCTTAACCATGTTAACACCAAAAAAGATTGATGAAGAGTTTTGACAGAGGGTTGATGGAGATGGAATATACGTGCTCCTTCCTGCATACCTCCTGCGCTACAAGATACCGAGCAAAGGTGACGAGAACATTTCAAAGTCCTGACCTACAAAATATCGAATCGAACCCGAAACTGAAAGATCGACATTCCTCCCGAATCTAGTATGGCAGCTCTGAGACCTCCCTGGGAAGGGCTGCCATGGTAACGTGAATATTTCGTGCCCGCGCTCTGCGGTGCATCGTCATATTTTTGGAGGAGTTAGGTGAAATATTAATATTGTTGTGTATGAACTATTGACCGTACGTTCGTTCACGTATGCATCTATTCGATGGTGAATTTGAAGGGGAAAGATACTGAGGACTTTCTCCTGTTTGTCGTCATGTCTGAAGTGAAGAAGAATGTTGTCTGGGAGGAAATCAGGGGCATCACCCCACCAATAATTATTTTCTGTGAACTTTTAAATATGAGGATTCTTTTTTGTTTCAACTTCTGTTGAAAATTTTGGCTTTGAGCATATTCATAATTCTTGTTCTTTTCCTTCTTCTACTACTACTACTACTACTACTACTACTACTACTACTACTACTACTACTGCTACTACTACTTTTCCTTCTCCTCCTCTCCCTCCTCCTTCTTCTTCTGCTCCTACTCTTCCTTCCCCTTCTCCTCTCCCTCTTCCTCCTTTTTCTCCTCCTCCTCCTTTTCCTTCTTTTTCATCTTCTTCATTTTCCTCTTGTCTTTATGGTCTTCATAGAATACTTTTCATGAAAACCTTGCTCATAATGTCTCCAAAACTATGGACAATTTAAAAAAAAAACTTTTTCGACACCCCTTCGTCAAAGCGTTTCCGTGGTTGTATTATAAGAGTGTATTCCAAAAAGAACTCTTCATGTGCCTCAAACAGACTAAATGTAAAAGAAAGGTCGAATTCGAATGACACAAGTATAGACCTTATAAATATATATCGTCGGCTCATTCCATCACATCATCACCATCATCACCAGCCCGCCCATTCCCCCTTGGGTCATTGTTTATCCCAAGAGACACGTGTATTTTGACAGCTCGGTTCTGTCTCTGGGACTTCTCGTCCACCCTCTTAAACCCTCTCGGTTAGCGTTTGAACTTTCGACACACGCCCTCTGGCACCAATGCGGGGGAAGGCATGAAGGTATTTTCTTTGGTATTTTCTTGCGACGAGTTTGGGTGTGAAAATCGCCCCCCCCCTTCTCTCTCTCTCTCTCTCTCTCTCTCTCTCTCTCTCTCTCTCTCTCTCTCTCTCTCTCTCTCTCTCTCTCTCTCTCTCTTCATTCTTACACAATCTTATAATTGAAGTAACATAGACTTTCCGGATTCTGTAAGTTTGTACATAGATTTACTTCATTCAAAAAAGAGAAACGCCAAAGATACAAAACTTGCCTCATATTGGGAATGTTTCTTACCCCTCGCTTACTCAGATTGATTTTTGATTTCTTATGATTATTCTTAGGATAGAAAAAATTTATCTCATTAAATCTATCATTTCAAACTGCTTATTTGAACTTTCCTTCCGAACGAGGGAATCAACAGGATTTTTTAATCATTTTTAAAAATTTCTATATAGATAGCTTTGGAAGCTAAAAAAAACAACAACTCTGCGATGTACATGACACATTCGGAATGTTCTTATTGCTGTTGCTTAGTGTCAAAGCTAATCTCTGAACCTGCTCGAATAAATAACACGATTCATTGAATTGGTACATTTAAAGTTGTTTGTTACCATGTAGTTTTGCTTTTCTTTGGCCACTCTGCTACCCTTCCTTCACCCTTGTCCCACCTGCTGTTTTATAATATACATTGCCATTTCGCTTCTCGCTTTATTTTGATATATTTCTCTTCTTCAAGATACGGTAAAATCATATTTTCAAATCCCTTAACCCGATTTCGGGAAAGTGCGAAAAAATTGCATGTATAACACTCTTAAAACTGACTGAATGAAAGGGTTACCTGGGTGCAACTATGATTTTAGTCATTTCTGACTATTTTTTTAGTCATTTTCGACTATTTTCTAGTCATATGTTTACCAGTAGACAGCTAGTTTTGACGAGAATATGATAAGATACTTGACTAGACATATTAGTTACGCCCTTAATTTAGTCATTTTGACTGAATCGTGTTTAGAGTGTACCCTATATTGCTATTTCACTTCAGGCAACATTCACTTTATTTTTATACATCCTTCTCTCCAAAAATGATAGTTACAGTGAAATCATTTTTTCAAACACTTTAAGACCTGATTTCGGGAAAGTGCGAAACAAATTTGCATGTATGAAGTACACACTTTACATAGTACCCATGGATCACTTAGTCTGGAGACAAGTTTCAGCAATGCTGAAATTCATCTAAACTCGACATTACCTGCCAAAGACGTCATAATCGCCAAACTTGTCAGTGAAGATTCACCCTCGAGCAAACCATGTTACTACATCCACACAACCCCTGATGAGCGTAAACAAATCACCAGAACATCAAAACTAAAAATTTATTTCATTTTCTCGAAGATTTCTCACGCTTTTGGGTGGAGTGCACAAACCTATACACCCTCACACCTTTTCTTTTTGTTGTTGTTGTTGTAATTTTTATGATGATTACCATTACACAAATAAAGAAAGTGGTGAAAGTGGGAATATGGACTTTGGATAACATGACTTTATAGCCAGAGACGAGAGATATTTACTTGTAGAGGATTAAGAAATTTGTTTAAGAGAGAGATACGGGGTAAAAGATAGATGAGGGGAAGAGGAGAGGGGCGAGAGGAAGAAGAAAGAGATGCAGTAAGTAGGTGGGAGAGATAGATAAAAAGAGATAAAAAAAATTATGATAAATGGTTAGAGAGAGTTAGAGAGAAAGAGAGAGTCAATGAAAGAAGATGTCGATGTCATGTCATTGCTACTTCATGATTAGAGATTTACATTGTTGCTGATAATGTTGAATAAAGATGTTTTAAGATATTCTAAACGATAGATAGTTAATCAATAGAGGAATGTCAAAGTGTCAAACTCAATATGAGTGATTTTCTGATTGGAAGAAATATCTCAGCAACATCTTATTTTCTTACCAAAGAGCAATGTTTTTACAAGACTAATTTCTACAAATATTTTATGCCCCAAGATCACAACTAAACCAATATCACAGCCCTAGGTCTATAAACAGATAGTTTCGCGGGTGCCTTTTGTTGTGCCTACGATTAGAAACAAGATATTCGTGTAAATTCTGAAAAATAACAATTTCTCATTTCTCACATATTATTATTCATCTATTATCATTCTCCATTACAACAAATATTCGTATATTCATCTTGGATCATAGCACTTCCAGACATTTGGCATTATATTAATATGACACTTAAGAGAAGTGAAAGAATTCAAATTATGTTGTTGTTTTTACCCCCTTTTTGTAAAGATGACCGAATTTATTACTAAAATATCAAACTTTTCTCTTTTTATTTCTTTCCAGGGATTTGAAGATGGAAAACATCATGATGGACAAGAAAAGAGAAAATGTTAAAATTATAGGTGAGTTTTCATTCAAAGTCAGCTGAGTTCTAATACTTTTGTGAAAGATAGGTCGAAATTTTCAATATCTTGAAATTACCCTTTCATTTTACAGTCATGCAGGTGAATTATTCTTGTCATATTTGATTTTTTTTTCATCGTCTTTTTCATCTTCGTCATCATGGTCAATGATTATGATGCGAAAAAATCGCACTGTCGAAGTTTTGATTATGGTCCTTTGTAATTATGCATGGAGACCCTTTAAAATTTTTGGCATGCTTGATTCTCTGCAGTTATGATCGATGTCATAACAGTGTCTCCATACATGTGTATTCATTCTTCTTCCTTCTGCCTTCTCCGTCTTATCAATGTCTTTATTTCGCTTAGATTTTGGCCTGAGTAACCAGTGTGGACCTGACGAGCTCTTCAAGACCCACTGTGGATCGCCCGAGTACGCCGCCCCTGAGCTCTACGTGGCTGGCAGAGACTATGGGCCAGAGGTCGACATATGGAGCTTGTAAGTAAATATGTGGTCATTGATTGTACTAGCTTTAACCAACATAGCAATGGTAACTTTTCATATTTGACTGCTTAACCCATTCGTGACAGAGGTCCACATTTTGTGGTTTGACCTAATAACTTTTGATGCAGAGCCCTAAAAATTATACCAAATACATGAGCAGAAAGAGCAAAAAATTCTACACAAACTGTGCCCATTTTGGTTGCATCAATATTCGTTGTTTGATGCTAAAAAAAATTTAAAAGAAATTAAGCATTAAAATCCTTAAATTGGCAATGTGATAGAAAGTTTAAAATCACCGTTTTCCCCTGCAAATTGGCAACTTTTTGACTTCTCATCATAATTTCTGTCAGTTTATATTCATTTCAGATACGTGACGTTTTATAAGAAAAATGTAGCAATAAAATAAAAATATTGGTGTTGCCAGTTTGCAGAATAAAAGCTGATCAAATTAGGCTTTAAATAATTCCTGTCACGAATGGGTTAATTGAGAGTGGCAAACAGCCTGGATATACATTCACAGCTCGGATCATGCTGTAGAAAACATGGTAAAGGTATAACCTGTTTAGCTGGACCAAGGAGCTGGGCACGCTTGCCGAATGGGGTCCGACCACTTGACCGAAGGCCCGCGAGACCGAAGGCCCGCGAGACCGACTTTTTTTTTTTTTTTTTTTTCCTTCATCAGGTGCCGCCGTCGAGTGGTTTAAGGCGCCTCGTTGCAGCGGCGTATGCCTGTTATCAGAGGGGGAGGGGGCAGAGCCAAATATTTCCCGGTAACTCCGTCTAGAATTAGTGGCGTAGCTAGGATTTCAGGGGGCAGTAGTGAGCACGGGAAGCGCGCTCCCTAGGGGGGGGGGGGTGCAGTGAGGGGGAGTGTCCCCCGCGAGAAGCGCAGAAGCTCCGACGTTCCTTTGAATCGTTCCTTGTCTGCTCCCGCTCATCTTAATACGTCTTCTGCCTGTTATCGGGGGGGGGGGGGTAGAGCCAAAAACTTCCCGGTAACTAAGTCCAGAAGGATTTCATTTTAGGGGGCGGTAGTGAGCACGCGAAGTGGCGAAACACTTAATACTGAGCGCGCGAAAGGCGCTCCCTATAAGGGGGAGTTTTCCCCCTCCCGCGCGAAGCACGGAAGCTCCGACGTTTCCTTCGAATTGTTCCTTGTCTGCTCCCGCTCCTCTTACATTCTCTGCCTGTTATCGGGGGGGGGGGGAGGGGAGAGCCAAATAATTCCCGGTAACTAAGTTTAGAATCAGTGGCGTTGCTAGGATTTCATTTTAGGGGGCGGTGGTGAGCACGCGAATCGTGCGAAACACTGTCTTATGAGGGCGCGAAACGGCTCTCTAGGGGGAGGGGGGGGGAGGTTGCAGGGAGGGGGTGTTTCCGCTACTTACAGTATAAACTTACGTTGCCTAATTTAACTGACATTACTTAATCATTAACTCTACTCATTTAACGTTTATTTTTATGGTAATTCTGCTTCATGATCTTGTGCATTTAATGTTTAATGCCCCCCCCCCCCCCCTCATTTCAGGCAGAAAACGTAAGAGCGGGTGCAGACAAGGAACGATTCAAAGAAACGTCGGAGCTTCCGCACTTCGACTTTTTTCTCTTCCCCCCCCCCCCCCCCTCCCGATAACAGGCAGAGAACGTAAGAAGAGCAGGAGCAGGCAAGAACGAATTAGAAGAAAACGTCGGAGCTTCCGTGCTTCGCGCGGGAGGGGGAATACTCCCCCTCATTATGGAGCGCCTTTCGCGCGCTCTTTATTAAGAGTGTTTCGCACACTTCGCGTGCTCACTACCGCCCCCTAAAATGAAATCCTAGCAAAGCCACTGATTCTGGACTTAGTTACCGGGATTTTTTTTTGCTCTGCCCCCCCCCCCCCGATAACAGGCAGAGTGAGAGCAGACAAGGAACGATTCAAAAGAACGTCGGAGCTTCCGCGCTTCTCGCGGGGGGGGGGGGGGGACGACACTCCGCCTCCCTGCACCCCGCCCTGGAGCGCGCCCCCCTAAACTGAAATCCTAGTTACGCCACTATATTCTAGACGGAATTACCGGGAAATATTTGGCTCTGCCCCCCTCCCCCCTCTGATAACAGGCACCTGTTACGCCGCTGCAACGAGGCGCCTTAAACCACTCGACGGCAGCACCTGATGAAAGGGAAAAAAAAGTCGGTCTCGCGGGCCTTCGGTCTCGCGGGCCCTCGGTCTCGCGGGCCTTCGGTCTCGCGGGCTGTCACCTGCCGAATAACCCTTGGGCTGGACGTAGAATAAGACATACTGAAGACCCACTGAGGATAGCCTGAGCCCCTGAACTCTACGTAGCTGGCAGAGGCTATGGGCCAGGGGTCATACATGACTTGTATCCCCAAATCGTATATATTTTGGTCGAAATATCGTGGGCAAAGATTAACCATCACAAAAGCAGTTTTACAAACCCTAGGTGAAATGGATCATGAATACAGGCGACGGAGAATAACTAACATACAGAGCCCTCTTCCCAGTAGTACTAAGTAGTGTACATACACTACACCAGGGGCCTGTAACATAAAAAAATACAATCAATCTTATGATTGATTTGAATCGTAAGTCTATGGCAAACCAGGTACTAAAGAGTTACAATTGATCGAAAGATTGATTGTATCTCTTTATGTTACAGGCCCTAGACCTGCCATATATAGTACGATAAAACAACCGATGGCGGACTGTACTTTATAAGAAGAAGAAGAAGAAGAAGAAGAAGAAGAAGAAGAAGAAGTTCTCCTTATAAATTAAATTTATGGCCTACCGCCAACTGAAGATGATATCGAAAAAATAGAAGATAATAGATGGGGTCCTACCAACAATTTCTCCAACTGCAGAAGGCGTCAAATGCTACAACATGTAGCGAAAGTAGATATTTGAGATTTATTGTGTTCCATCTATCATTCTCTCTCTCTCTCTCTCTCTCTCTCTCTCTCTCTCTAAGGGGAGTGAACATGTTTGCCATGGTAACTGGAAAGCTTCCTTTCAGCACACCCCATTCTGAGAACAGACGTCAGCACCTCCTGCTTCAGATCAGGAAAGGTTTGAAAGGAGTCCATGATAAAGAGATGGCTCACCTTACAGACGGTAAGACCAGGGGTCTATCATAGGTCACCGATAACCATTAAGGCCACCGCACACTATACGATCCGACTGCGTCCAGATTTTAAAACAAATGGCATTTTGCATTAAATATGAAAGCTTAAACAAGTAAATTATCTTATTTGAGCTTCGAATGAAATTTGGAATATCAAAATCGAAATTTCGATTAACTTCAAGACTTTTGGTCAGAGTGAAGGTCAAATCGGCTACAAATCGTAGCCGATCGCAAGATTGCTATTACCAATGATGACGTCACTACGATTCGGATATGGCTTCGCTGTTATACCTACAAGGAGAATCGCAATAGCCCGGAATTTCAATTTTGTATTCATACGACTATTCCTAACTTTGATCAGTATGATTTTACGTGATTGAATGTTCATTTCAAATACTATAACATTTTTTTTTCCAAAATCGGATGGCAGACAGATCATATAGTGTGCGGTGGTCGGTGGACTTAAGGAAACTATGATTACCAAATCGGCAGCTATACGGATGACGCCTAGAATTCCATTCGAAATCTAACAGTCACTTGTCTCACGAATAATCAATTTCAATACAGTTCCTATTTTGTATTTCCTTCTATATAATATATTTCTGTATTCTCACAATTCTCTATATTTGGCATGCAAAATGAATACGGTTTCTTTACGGATCTATTTCAGCCAGCTTGTAAATAATCAACAGTGATCAAGGTAGTGCTTCAGAAATCGACATTGTTTGATTCCAGCAAAACGAGTTCCATATTTTTTCACACGAAGAGTACTCAAGACATCATTTCTTCTAGTAATCCTTTCTTCATTTATCACGCAACGACATGACAACTTGAAAAGTATAACCGGCTTTAACATGTTTAATCTGTAATTTACCTTAAAGGCATTGGCTAACTTTGTGAGTAGCTGATTTAAAAAATTCTCAAACTAAGATGAAACATGTCTATGAGTACTTGTATTTGTACTCAAAAACCCTGAAACCAACCATAATTTGGAATGAAAAAGTGTAAGTTAGACGCAACGGCGATTTTATTTTATCCTTCGTCTCACGAGACAATCACTGAGAGGATCACTTTGCTTGAATTTGAAAATGCCGTTATGTGCCTCCCGCCGCGTGATTCGCCAATACATACAGTACGGTGAGTCATACGCGCATGCGCACTCCTTATGTCTATTCTGTGCAACCAACCCTCGTATAGTTTTCAAACATTGGTTCACATTTTTGATATTTAAAAATACTTCCTGTGGATATTATACTTTGAAACTTTCAGACCGGTATTTTTACACTCTAACCCTTATGTTTATCCCATTTTCAAGTAACAAAACAAGATTTTTTTTTTATATCATAACAATGTTAGCCAATGCCTTTAAATTTAGTGAAACATTACATTCTAATTTTTTCTCTTTCAACTTCACAGACTGTAAGGACATGTTGCATGGGTGCATCGAACCAATACCTGAAAATCGATTACCGTTGCTAGATATTGAGAGTCATGCCTGGATCACATGCGAGGGCCAGGAACCGTTCAGCCCGTACCAGGCCCCGACTCTGGACATGGATCTGAGAGCAGAGGTATGAACTAAGACGTTAACTCACAGTCACATCACCAGACCCAAAACCAAACCTACGATTAGGATAAAATATTGTCAATGGTGGGTTATGTTATTGCTGTTGATCGACTAGCATATTGTTGGTCAGACGTCAGTCTCGGCCGATTGACTGGGCAGTATGGGCACCGGACATTTCCTCCAGATTTCTATTTCTTTTTTTTTTCTTCTTTTTTTTCTTTTTTTTTTTTCTTTTTTACTGAAGAGAGAAGTTTAGTATAGGTATTTAGCCTTAGGATGGGTTTTAAATTATGGGTATTATTAAGAATTTTTGTTTTATACCATGGTCGAAGTTAGGCATTATGTTACTGTAGGAAACTGGCAGCGGAGCAATTGTCCCTGGAGTATGCCTTGCGCCGTTAAATAATTTTAGTCAGATTGTCAGACTTAAAAAAAAAAACACAACTTCAACTTTATGTTTGTTCCTCTTGGTCATGTTGGTAGATAATAGAGGAGATGGCTGTGCGTCTCAAGGTCATCCCGGAGAAGATCCAGGACGTCGTCCAGGAGAACAAACTCGACCATGTCAGTGCCATCTTCAACATCCTGATGGAAGAGAGTTTAGTGAAACGAGGCGTGTTCGCCGATGATCACACCAGACCCCCGACACCTCAAGCGCCCACCATCACGGAGAGCCCCCAGCCGAGGTCTGGTCGACGGGACGGTAGTCGAGCCTCGAGTACTAGGCCCGGTACCGCTTGTACAGGTAATGACAAGAAGGGGGTTGTGTAATTTGTTTTTAATCAGACACTTTATATGTAATTCCATTCACCTGCTCACTCCATCAGCATCACCACAATTGTCGTCTCCATTTCCAAGCTGATCATCACTGATCGCCAACACACTGTCACCTACGTAATCATTATTTATTTATTTATTTATTTATTATTTTGTTTTATTTATTCTATACTGCAGGGTAGGCCTGTTCAGTTCTTAAAACTGCTTTACAAAGGCGCCCTGCAGTTTAAAATACATGTCAAGATAACTATAAAATATATCATCAAAAAACAATCAACGTCAAAAATACAAAATACAAAATATTTAACATCAGAAACAATTAACACCAAAATATAGAGTGGGAAGTGACAATTTAAACATACAAGTACATAGCATTGTAAATCAATGGAATATTATTTCGCTCTTTATCAATTCGTATGAAAGGCGTTGCACAATTTTTAAAAACTAACAAGGAGGTACCAGCTTGTAAATTTGAAGGAAGTGCATTAAATAATTTGGGTCCGACATATGCGAAATATATTTACCATCTTCTCTGGACATGCTGGAAGAATACTGCCCTACGTTGACAAAAGGAAGGAAGTGACACACCAACTAAATCTGGTTTATTAAAGGCATTGGTTAACATTGTTATGATTTTAAAAAAATCTCGTTTTGTTACTTGAAAATGAGATAAGCATAAGGGTTATAGTGTAAAAATACCAGTCTGAAAGTTTCAAAGTATAATATCCACAGGAAGTATGTTTAAATATCAAAAATGTGAACCAATGTTTGAAAAATATACGAGGGTTGGTTGCACAGAATAGACATAAGGAGTGCGCATGCGCGTATGACTCACCTTACCGTACTGTGTGTATTGGCGTATCACGCACATAACGGCATTTTCAAATTCAAGCAAAGCGGTCCTCTTAGTGAGTGTCTCGTGAGACAAAGGATAATAAAATTGCCGTTTGCGACTAACTTACACTTTTTCATTCCAAATTATGGTTGATTTCAGGGTTTGGGGGTACAAATACAAGTACTCATACACGTGTTTCATCTTAGTTTGAGAATTTTTTAAATCAGCTACTCACAAAGTTGGCCAATGCCTTTAATGTTTCCATATTTCATCTAATGTGCTCTTCTTCCAGGCCAAATTTTATGCATAAACGCTAATCTTGCTGAGAGACATGTTAGGTAAGACTTGACGGTGACAACCCACTTCACCGAAGGCCCGCGAGGCCGAGAATAGCTAATTGTAATCTATGACATCACACCGCTCTGACCAATTCCTGTGCCAGAAGGAAGTTTAATAAGTATTAAAGGGCAGCGAATGTTTTTCATTGAAGGTGTCGAACATCCGGAAACGAGGACTAAACATGCTAATCATTTCATATACCGATAGCGCATTATTTTGTGATGAAGGTAAGTACGATACGAGAAAAGTCGGCCTCGCGGGCCTTCGGTCTCGCGAGCCTTCGGTCAAGTGGGCAGACCCCGACTTGGTGGACGGTATTCCATTGACATCACTACAAATACAGATACATTTTGCTCTTTTACAGAAAATGTCACTTTTGTCCCTGGCTCCCTTTCGTCAAAGCAGGGAAGCATAGTATCGTTGTCGTTGTCACCACTCCATGATCCATGAAATAATTGCGAATACCAACTTGTACAATCATCACCATCGTCATCATTATCATCATCATCATCATCATCATCATCATTAACATCAATATTTTGCCACAACCATCTCCAGCGTTCATGATTGTGTAATGACCATCATCAACATCACTTTCAAAAAATCATTTTCGTCACCACTACGCACCACTTCTAAAACCATGATCCTCGTCATTTAGTATGGCTTGATTACCATCCTCATCAAGGTTGCAATCGGAACAATACTAAATATTTATGAATTCATCTTCATTTTAGCCACGAGCAGCGATAATCATCCTCAGTATAATTGTCTAGCTTACGCTTGTCGGTCTTGTTAATTCAATGTTATTACATACCTAGTTGAAAACCCAAGACATAAAACCGTCCTGCTAAGTTTTTTTCAATCATACAGATCCAATTGAGATATCGAAGTCTTTGTATCATTTTCTACGATAAATTATGCAATAGGTTGTTAGATTTCATCACAAGTTTTCTATTTCACGTTGATTTCGTCTTTACAGAGGTTTCAGACGGTGTGCGTACACCTACTGTTGTCACTATGGTGCGGCCAAGTTTGAAGTCCCCAGAAAAGTATGCCAACAATAATTAAGTAAAGAATAAAACACAATCAATTCCGTTCAGATTGGGGCATTTTCCAAGCCTAGAATTTCTACACATTTTGATGGGAGTATTTATGTGGACATTCAGAGCTTAAATCAAGATATTCTCTCGGTTTTGGATAATAACACTTGAATTTCAAGATCATCCTAAATCTGGGAAGCGTTTCATGAAGAGTTTTGTCAGTGATTTTCACCGACAAGACTCTTCATGAAACGCTCCCCTGGTCGTCGCCGAAATTTTGACGTAGGTTTAACCAAGTAGTTATGATAAATCTTTATAATGACAACGACAGTGACAGCAACAACAATGTCGTGCAAACTTTTTAACGTCGTGGGAGCAAATTTTGTATAAGAAAAAAAATTATCGGTTGGTTATTTCATTTCATTTTGGCTTGGAAAGAGTATCAGATAATTATGTCATTACCAGTCCTGTTTAATTCTGATTCTGATTCTGACTTCAGGAAAAGCAAAAAGTTATTTGACTTTGAGCTGGACGTTCTGGACCAAGAGCAGTCATCTTGGGCACAAAGAACGGGGTGAATGACTCGTTTTAACAATCAGTTAAGATAGGTACATAAGTATTGATTGGTACCTGGTGCAATCGGCATGATCGGTAATGCGCTTCTCGTGGGTTCTTCGTCAATTTAAGGAAGAATGGTAGCTTTAAACATAAATTCCCGTAGAACTCACATTATTGAATTTGATATAGGAAGCGGAGAGCAATAAGGTTGTTAATTTACTGAATTAGCCTTGATATTTAAGTTGATAAAAGGTAACAGGTTCCAACAAAAATGCAACAATGTATTTCGAGCTGAATGTCCTTTGGCATGAAATCGTCTATTAAAAGATGATTTTTTTTCTTTTTCGCAGTATCTGTATTTTAAAGCCTTTTGCAATTTTTTTCTGTTTCAGGATGCAAAATGGCCTACCTCCAAGGTGGACAAAGGTGAGAAGATTCCCAATATTTTTTTCTTCTTTCTTCATGTAACTTTTCGAGGTCGGTCCATAAACATGTATATGAAACATATTTTTCAATGATAGTTGCCTTTCTTATCCAATTTTTCTTGCTCCCTGGTGCATCCTCTCATTTTCACATGCTATTTGAGACTTTCTTCTTCCTTTCTGAAGGCCAATCTAATTGATTCTTGATTTCAAGTTCCATACTTCCATTGATTGTTTGACGGTCTAATCATTTTTTTTTATTCTTTATTCAATCGCATAGATAAGTCGACCACTTGGGAACGCCACGACGGCCAACCGCATCAAGGCGCGGACATCCTACCGAACAGGCACCCCTGGGACAACTCTGGCACCATCTGACCAAGAGCACACCTATGAGCAAACAGATCTTCTTCATGCATCAACCGTCCATATCCTCGTACCGACACCGTCATTCGAGAGCCGGTCGACGAGCCAAGCGGAACAGGATGTTGCTAACACGCCCAAAGCACTCCAGTCGAAATCCCCAGTGAAAGGTGAAGCGAAAACAGGACGCGCACCACAAGGTGGGAGCGGGAAACAGAAGGCATTTAAACCAATCACCAAAGTGCGCTTGTCGTATTTTGGACTGACACGTGCATTGGAGAAGAAAGAACACGCGAAGACGGAGCCAAAATGCTCGGTGAAAGAAAAGCCAAAACCGATTCCTTGTGCAGGTGATGGGAATGTTGACAGAGTGCGGGAAGTGAATGTTGTGAACCTGTCGACTAATTTCGAGGCAAAACGGCACAACTATCATGGTTACCACGTGGGCGAGACACCGATAACTACCAAGGGTGAAACTTCGGAGACAGTCGACTCGAACCGAGCGGAGTCGGATAAAGACAAGACGAAGGAGGTTAAAATTTGCTTAGCACACAGGGAATTCTTACAAGATAGTCAGAGGTCGTATGGTGGAAGACCCGCGGCCACCCCGTACAGCTCGCCAAGAAAACATGACAAACATAACGACCCCAAACTGACTACCAAAAGATATCCACTTGTACCAGAAAGCGATGAACCATGTGAACAGACAACCAAAAAAATTAATGACAACACAACTCAAAGTGAAGACGTCTCTACTCCGACCCCATCGCCGTCGAAGCCCAGCCCGCCGACATTGAATTCAACGCCCAAGAAGAAGGAACGTATTACGGGGGATTCGGCCAACACTGCTTCATCCTGCACCGCTCCGTCTCCGTCTCCACGTTCACTTCTTCATCCATCCGTCGCTTCCGTACACGGTAAAACAGAGACTGCTGTCATAATGAATAATTTTACTGTCTTACGATGCTCTGACAACACTGCAAAATTAGCGAAAAATTGCTCACCCATCAAGCAGAATGACAAAGAGAAAAAGAATAAAGAAAAGGACCAAAAGAATGTGGTGGCAAAGTCACGTGATCCACAATTTTGCAGGAGGACAACAATTCAGCTGACCAATCCAGAAGTTAGAGGACGAAAGTTCCAAATGTTCAACGGGATGCCGCAGAGGGCGCTTCAGAAAAGATCCATCAGGCAAGAAATGGCATTATGCCTCATTTTTTCATCCTGACTCATCGCTTTTCCATCTCATATTTTCTTCTTTTTACTTTTTTAAGAAGGATGAATGCTTCACTTTTCATTTTTCTCGGGTCCCCCCCCCCCCCCCCCCCCGTGATTAGCATTTTGTCTTCCCAAATAAACAGAAAGAGATCGGGGAGAGAATGAATTAAAACGTTTTGGATTTACCACAAACGTGAGTAACGAGTACCGACAGGAAAAGTTGATCACGATTACCAGCAGAATGGCAATATGCATCAAAAAAAAAACCTTGCCTGTCAAATCGTTTCGGGTCTGTATCAAGTAAATATTACCTTTTGATTTTATTACCTTTTATCATCTTAATGTTATAGGCCTACTGATAATTCAGTAAATTGCAGTGATTCATTTCTAATCGTTCAGCTACCTCTTTGGGACTTTTACGTTGCAGGAGGACTTCATCAGGGTAACACACGAGGAGATTTTCTTTAGTTACTCACGTATGCATCTTTTGGTGTCTCTCTATTTCTGTTTCCTTGCCTAATGCAGACGGTCTCCCGACCATTCATCTAAACAAACGGCCAATACCAATAGTGAACACCGAGATAGTCGTTCCGCGGGGGCCAACGCTCGCATTTTCCGAACTGAGGACTCGCCGTCGAAATTCATCCAGAAGTTTGGTGCCAAACGGGTGTCGCCGAGCACCAGTATGGCCAAGAACGGTCATCGATACTGCAAGGTGCCGACCTTCGGGTTTTCCAAAGATAACGTCCCAGGTATGTGCTCATTCTTGATTGTATCAGAGACATTGTAATGAGAGAACACATTTCCATTTCCTTATTTTCATCTAACATGTCTAAATCTTGTTCAAACTTTTCTTAAATTTTAACCTTAAATGTCTGCTCTGTGTCACTCTGGACCTCATTTCATTATGGTACTTAAGGGCACATGTTTTTTTTTCGGAACTCGTTCAATCTTTTTTTCTATCTGTGTCTCACTGAAGCTGGTAATTCCTTGGTCTGAATGTCTGGCTTGTCTATTTCCCCCTTTTTGTCTTTTATATTGTCATTGCCAGCTACCCTTTAGATATTTTCCCCTTTGATCTGACTTCTCTCTTCTCGCTCTCTCTAGTTTTTTTCTCTCGCACTCTTTGTCCCTATCCTTGTGAACTATGCATAACTCATCAAGCAACAACCCTTTTTCTCATTCTAATTCTCATTCGCACCCTCACGTCCATTCGCATGCCTCTCTGTTAGGTCAGCCTCCTTGCAGCCCTAATCGAATGCGTTCTCCTGCCTCAAGATCAACCAGCCCTCTGCGGCGAGTCGTTGATATCTCAGAACAGGCTATGAACAGTCTGGTGAACGAAGCCATCAGAGAGAAGGTATTTTAGAATGGAGACTAGGGTTCACCAGAACATGCTCGGGTGAAAATGGCTCGATCGTCAATATAATGCATTAAACGAATTCCTTATTGTCAACATTGGACCAAACACCTTGCCTAATCCTATAACCCTTAACCTAACCTAACAGTCCATTTGCAACAGTAGCCCTAGCCATTAATCTTCGCGAAGACTAATTCTGGGGCAATTGCCGTGTCACTGCAACAGATGTCGGGTCACCGGCAGAGTCCTCGGCATAGTATAGTCGATGTGCCACCTTTAAAAGTTTTGTTCCAGCATTTTAACCCAAACACTTACCTCTGACGTAACTTAAAATAAACGAATAATCACAACTCTAATCATAACCCTATGAGCCATGAGGAAGTTGTTTGTTTGCTCAGACTGACAGACGTCTGTTCTGTATCTCAGTATATCATAGACCTATCAATATCCATCTTTAATCTCAATAAGTTCGGGGACATTCTGATAGAAGAAGAAAAATGTGTAGTGTTGGCATTGGAGAAGACTTATGATGATGTCTTGATAATGAATTCAAATACGTGCTATAGTGAATATTCTTGTCTTTACCTCCAAACTTTTCATATTGTCGTTTTTGCCCTTTTATAATCTCTCCTTATCTCTCTCCCCCCTCTCTCTCTCTCTCTCTCTCTTAATCTTTCTCCCTCTCTTTCTGTCTGTCTTTCTTTCTCACCACCTCCATCATGTCCATCGGACTAGAAGAGCAACCAGGACGATACTGGTGGAGACGTCGTGAAATCTGTTCTGCGCCATTTCAACGAGCGGCTCAAGACACAGAGGCGATCTCCCGCCTATGACATGTACGCTCGCTTTGTCCCCATCCAAGTGTGCCAAGAAACGGGCAAAGAAAGGGGTATGTCCATGAAATAGGTCTGTAGAGTAATCACTTCGAATGCATTTTCGTACCTCTCGGCTATTCTTTGGCCGTAATACTAATGATGCCGAGGTGCGCTTTGATCTAGCGGGATCATCACCCCGTCACCGTCTTCGCGTACACGACGATTCTGACGGAGCCATTTCGAAAGGTGCTAAATAGGCTAAATTGTCAAACCAACGTGATTTTTGCACTTTAAATATAAATAGTATCTAAAAGCAAAATGCTTATATTAGATGAATTTTGTGTATATATATATATATATATATATATATATATATATGAAGGGTTTTTTTCTCTTTTTTTTCTCTCTCTCTCTCTCTCTCTCTCTCTCTCTCTCCAGGAATGATCCGACCCAAGACCTGTCCGGCTCCAAGACTGAACACGCCCAAGGAGACCGTCCTTAACATCCTAGAGACGCTACCCACCTCCCATCTGTTCCCGAACCCGCCTCCACCGTCATCCCCTTCTGTTCCTCCGAGTCCTGCCGACAAGGCGGACTCTCCATCAGGGAATAGAAGGGCTGCTACGGCAACGGGTGTCACTGGGCGGAACGCGATAAATGCGAACCGTACAACCCAAGGGACGGCTGAGGTAGGATACAATTGATAATCCCTTAACTGCTTAATAAGTAATAACTGAAATTCCCACCGAACAGCAACCAGTGGCGGCACCAGGATTGTTAAAGTGGGGGGGGGGGGGAGGGCAAATGGAGGGCAAAAGAAAATGCTGGGGGGCAGGGGCAGTCAGTTTTTTTTTTCGTGTATGGAAAAATCGAGTGTGAAGCACGAGTTTTAGTTGCCGGTGTAAATCCACTTTGAGGAGTGGGGGGGGGGGGATAATTGAATTTTTGGATTATTTTTTTTTCCTCTTACACACATTTTAATATCAATTTTGCGAGCGAGCAAAGCGAGCGAACAAAAAATAACCGCTTTTTTGGTTTTTAATCAAATTTTCGAATGAATATGCTGAAATATGACGAGCGAGCGAAGTGAGCAAGCCAAAAATGGCTACTTTTCTTGTTTTTAATCGCATTTTAGAAAAGAAATTTTAAAATATGACGAGCGAGCGAAGCGAGCGAGCGAGCCAAAAATTACCACCTTTTTGGTTTTCAATCGAAGTTTTGAAGAGCGGAAAATGGTATTTTACAGCACTTCACAGCACTTTACAGCACTTTTCATTTGCCTCCCCTCCCCCTTGGTGCCGCCACTGACAGCAACAAAACATTAAAAAGGCGCATTGCCTTTAGTGATGGAATAGTTGGTCATGCATGTTTCCATCTAAACTATAACAAACAGTTACACTTCTGTGTGAGTCTTCTGACAACACCACCTACATTACCTCAAGAATCTAAACTTGTGGTGCTTAATCTTCGGTGATACAAAAACCATTGGACACTAACATTTTACTCATTATTTTTCAATTTGGAGGGGTGTCTGTTTGAATTCCCATTTAAAGCAAAAGTGTCAACTGCTTTTAAGCTTTCCTGTAAAATTGTATTCCTCTAAATGTGTTTCTCATTTTATCGGCTTTTCCTCGATAGGAATGGGACACCGCCTATCGGCTGGAGCGGAAAATCAGCGATACTGTAAAGAGAGCCACCTACGTCCAGAACATGATGAATGATCAGCGAACTCGAGCGTGGGTTGAAGACATAACCGCGGTTTACGCACCGAAATAAGACTCAGAAAATACTTAGTTCATCTAAAATTTTACTTTGACATTAAGCATAGGGCAGTTTCAGAGGGGTTAGGGATTTTTCAGTTCTGGTGACTGCATTGTCATTTTTTTTTCGGAGTCTTGTATGTGGATTTGGATTAATACAAAATGTGCCAAAACTGTCTCCAGTTTAGACTGCGCCATTGGAAGCAAGCAGGAGATGTACATGTCCATGCATATATACTAACGAAAATGAGGTGGGCCTGGTTATAACAAAGTAAGCGTTGGCCGATAACAAAGAAAGAAAAAGAATCCCTGGTAAATGTAAGAAAAGAAAAAAACCATGTACCTGATATATCTGTTTTTGCGTTACAAAAACAAAATCATGATGACTGAAAATTTGTCGATTCCTGGAAGAGAGAGAGGTCATGTGGGCAAAGCAAGATGTTTGCCATTCTGTGCATGTAAAACATCCTTGGACATGTTGGCGAGACTGATGAAGACTAATCTTTAAAAAGCTGTTGTTTTCGAATCATATCTTGCCTAATTAAGATCGTGAAGATAATGCTGCGTTGCATGGTTGGTGACAACAGTCGCCTCAGTCAGCCTGAACGTTTAATTTCATGGTCATCCTATTTTTGTCTTTTCAATGTGTACTTCTCGCACTGATCATGTTAAAGGGCTGGCTTATTGATAATCATACGGAAAACAACTTGTCTTGTTTCGAAGAAAGAGTGAAGAAAAAACACATATAAAAACAAGTGAAATACAGAAATTGAGTTCAAGATATTCATCACGTTTATGTAAGTTGTAAAAAGCTATCAACACTTATAGGTACACCTATATATTGTATATCTACAAATATCACTGAAATAATTCATAAACTATCTGAAAACTCTTGTAAATTATGGAAACAGAAGGAATAAAGAAAATGAAATATAAAAAGTGACAATATATCACTGCGTTGGTGTGTCGTTATTCACGAGTGTTCAATACATAATGAAACGTAATACAGAAACCGTATAAAAGCAAATATAAAAGAACAAAAAGAAAAACACTCCACCTAAAGAATAATGTACTCTACACTTTCTGAATAGTGAAACAGTAATATGATTTTTTTTTTTAATTCAATTTTCTTTTCTTTTCTTTCCTTTGAAAAATTAAACCTATTATACTGACATTTTTTTATAAATCACAGAAACAGAATTATAATCACTTGATTCATTAGTTTGAATAATATTTTACGGATTTCATGCGAAGGCATATACGATCTGAACCAATGCTCCAGGGAAAAATCTGCCACAGACAGTGAAGGAAAGACAATTTCAACTATTCACATCGATTTATCCACTAATACAACCACATGATACAATTCTAGACTGCACAACAACAACAACAACAAAACCTTTAATTCCTTATTTAAGACCACAAAGGCCTTTGTCACTTGATAACATTTAAGCACCTATAGCACCTACATACGTGAATAGCACAAAGTATATAATTACTTTCTATACCATAACATAGATAATCACTGGATTTGTGATGACTTACATTGCATAATTTAAGCAGTCAGCGCCCGACTACAATCTGTACAAATACTAGAACAGTCAATGTGAGAGAGAGAGAGAGAGAGAGAGAGAGAGAGAGAGATACTTCCTAATAATCATTATTGTTATAATAATAATAATAATAGTAAGGATAACAAAAACAGGTAAACAAGTTTTGTGCTTTTGTTGCCTTAAAACTGGCCGACAAAACCACATTATGCGTTTGAAAAGGAATATCAAGATTTATTTGATCATTAGGCTACTACAATTTCGTTTGGATGGTTAAAACAAAGATTTTCTCCAGGCGAAGGTACAAAATAGAACATTATCAAACCATATGAAGTATAAAGAGAGGAGATATTACAAAGCTTAAATGATTGTTTTGATCGCAATTTGTTTACTTTGTTCTATATTTTATACCATGCCAAATTTTACGTCGATTCCTCACTTCTGTAAAAGACATTATATCAATAAAAGAAAATGGCAAGAATCTTTTAAACTTTAAAGAGTCTGAGAAAGGACTACTGTAGTGAAGTATCCACAAATCTTTAAAGGGGTGGCGGCCTCCTTCCAAGGCAGATTGCTCGCCATGGCCCACGACAACTCTTCTTCATTTTATCTGTGGCTTTCTAATGGAGGAACTGTGTACACCAGCTGCAACAATCCTAAACACATCACTGCCTTTTCACGCTGATTATCTAGATTATAGGCTAAGGTTTTGCCCCTTTTCTGTCACTCTGCTCCACAACAAGTTCTCCTCATGACCCCTTGTAGTCAATAGTGTCGCAAACATCATTTTTGTGACGTTTCGGGAATAGATTAGACACGTTCTACTTCGGTGACCACCAGTCTTTTTTGTTCTTCGCCTCGTCGTTTCGAAAATTATGCGAATAATTCCCGAGGAATTTCCCATCTCTACCGAGCCGAGTCGTAGGAAGACCGTCGGCCTCGCTCAGCTTCACGCTTCCAAATGACATCGACGATGAGCTGGATGAGGATTTCGATGACGATATCTTCGTGTCGTTACCGACGATCGGAAATCTCGGCTTAAACGAGGACGTCGATATACCGAGATCGTCATCACTGAGGATTGCCGCTTGCGCTTTTGGGGCTTGGTGTTTGTTACTGTTTGTGGTAACTTTTGTGTCACCTGCTTCGGTATTTTTGGCGCCAGTAAATTTGAACCTTCGTGGGACTTCGTTGTTGCTGGTGCGTCTCTCTTCGCCCGTTTCGAGATCGAGAGTCGGGCAAATCTTTTGAGCGCTCATGGCTGGCATGAAGAAAACCAGAATGATTTAGAAAACGAAGCGCTGAGGTAAGTTCTTGACGATTTGGTCCGAGCCTGCCTTAAGGTGATATCACTTGCAGAATTAGTTTATGCGCTCTCCAAATTGGTAAATCTCATCTTGATGTACCGGACAAGCTCTCGACTTTGAAACTCACCAGGACACCTTGTCTGCAAGTTCACCAGTGTGGCATTTCTTGGATGTCACCTGGTGGCTTAGATGCTGAGGGATCTGGAAATGGAGAAAAACACTGGCGATGACGCTGTGCAATCGAATGACAAGGATTAAAATCAGACACGAACGTGCATGGCTTTGTTGATCAAACATTCCTCACATTGATCATCCTATGAAGTGTCATTAGATGCTAAGGAATCGGCCAATCGGGTTCAGCTTCCAAGCAGACCTACAAAAGATCAGACATAATAACGAGAAATTGATATTATCACGATGTCGTTTCATGTGAAGCCATTTTTTAAGGCAACAAAGAACTATGCAAGCAGAATTCGGGTTTCAGAAAATGAAACGGAAATAATTAAAAAAAAAAAAAACGTGGTGGGTGCCATTGTATGACAAAGTGTTTTAAACAGATTTTTTTCTTCTTCTTCTGGTGTTTTTTTTATATAGTATATGGCAAATTTTGTTCATTTTGTTCTTTCATGAGCATACAAGCACGAAATAAATTTCTCAAGCGTTATGAATCCATCACAGTCCGTTGAATGGCTGTAGCAGAAATATATACTCCATGTGCTGCGAATAATCATCATCAGTTCATCTTAGAAATGATCAGATTGTCTTTGCAAAACAAATTGCAAATTTATTTTGATCATGCATCTCGAAATTTTTAGCCCACATCTATTGAGGGCCTCAAACCTGTCTCAAACACACCAAAAATACCTGTTCTACGATGTAAATGATTATTATGCGATGTAATCCAAAAGGGCGTGAACTATATCATGTAACACAATGCAAAGTTAACACCAACACCTTTTCCGACTTTCAACAGCAGCGGGGGAGGGGGGGGGGGGGAGCAACACTAGGGGAGGCCGATCGAGACATTTTTGTTTGTGGCCTCCTCAAACTCGAGCATATCGCCTCGGGGTACACAGACAACCAATACTTGCCGATGGGGGAAAAACATCATCAACCACAAAAGCTGAAATGGCCTCAATCATGAAGACCTAACAAGGCAATGCCCACTGGTATCGATTAACCAACCCTGACGTTCTTTCTTCCCATTGTCTTCTATTGTCACCCTCACAATGGTCGATATTTTCAATCTTCGATCGCAAGGTTGGAGGGGGCGATAAATCGTTCTCCGCTTTAACTAGTTCGTATACTCCCATCGTTGGTGGGTGTAAAGGGAATGGGTACAAAACTAGAAGACATAATTATTTTGTGAAATAAGTCAATCCAGATAATGATCTCCTTACCCTCTCAGTCTTTGCAAACGTGAATATACATGTGGGAAAATGCAAGATATGACCCATATTTTACCAAACATTATTCAGTTGTACCCTTGAATTGTGAACATCAGTTGGCCCAGAGATAATGCCTATTTTGTCTAGGCTATCAGCTTGAGACATTCATCAGAATATTAGGTGAGGTCGGTCAATTTTTGGACAAAATAGCTTGGAATCGCCCTCGCAAGATTTTTTTTTTTTTTTTATTAGTTATGGCACATCCAAAAAGTATGTACCCGTGACAGTTCCCAGTATTCTGGTAAATACCGTATCTGACCTATCTGATGTGTCGTAGAACTAATTCTTAAAGAATTAATCCATTCTAATGAACCTTCTCAACATTACAGGAAACCTTACTCTAGTCATGCCAATTTGACTCTTTATATACCTTATATGGCTTTCGAGTTTTTTTTAAAAAATGTAGATTAGAAGGATTGTATTAACGCTTGACAGGAAATAAAATACGTCGTAAAAATAGAAGAGCCGGCATGACCTATTTATTATGTGTCTTTGAGGGACTTCAGGCGAAAATGGTTTCATTATTGCATAAGGAGAACTGCACTTAAAGTATGTAAAGGAAAACAAGGAAGTCCTAGGCCCCGTTGCATAAAACTTATGGTAATAGTGCTCAACAGCCAATCAAATTCAAGGTTTCCATGGAAGTTACCATCAATGGCAAAGTTACCATCAATGGTAGGTTTGATACAACTGGGCCCTGGGGTGGTGGTGGTGGTGATGATTGTGGTGATGACTGTGTTGATGATGGTATAGGTGGTAGTGGTGGTGACGACGGTGACAACGACAACGATGATGATATTTTGTTTTGTCGCTATTATGTTTAGTTTAGTTTAGTTTATTCATATTCATATTCCACAAATCATACAAGTACATGTCACAATATATATAACATTCCAAATGGGGAAAAAAACATATTCTAATACATGTATATACAGTAATATACAGATCAATAGCAATAAAAAAGGGTGTTTTATTGATGATTGTTATTTAATACCATCGTTACCAAACAGGACCGTATGAAAGACCACTACAATAAATGTGCCACCCTGTAAAAATATCAGAAATACATATATGATGATCATAATGTTGGTAATAATGACAGTGATGATTTTTTTTTTCCGAAGCCATTGCTGATGGTTATGATGTCGATGGTGTTGTTAATGATAAGCCAATGATGATGATGACGACAATGATAATGATGATAATAACGAGAATGACAGTGGCGGCACCAGGGGGGGGGGGCATGGGGGGCATTTGTCCCCCCACTCAGAAGCTTTGCCCCCCCCCCCCGAAATTTTGAGGACTGAAAAGAAAAATTATACAGAAATTTGTAATTAAGTAGATGTTGTCATAAGCATCATATTCAAGCTGTGAAGTGCTCTAAAATACCATTTTCTGCTCTTCAAAACTTCGATTGAAAAACAAAGAAGTGGTTCTTTTTGGCTCGCTCGCTTGGCTCGCTCGTCATATTTTAAAATTTCTTTTCTAAAATGCGATTAAAAACATGAAAAGTAGCCATTTTTGGCTCGCTCGCTTCGCTCGCTTGTCATATTTCAGAAAATTTATTCGAAAATGCGATTAAAAACCAAAAGAGCGGTTATTTTTTGTTCGCTCGCTCGCAAAATTGATATTAAAATGTGTGATTTTTCCATACACGCAGAAAAAAAAAATTGACTGCCCCTGCCCCCCCCCCAACATTTTCTTTTTCCCTCCATTTGCCCCCCCCCCCCCACTTTAACAATCCTGGTGCCGCCACTGGAGAATGAGGGTGTAACTGCTTCTCCTGATGATGGTAGTCTCTTGATGCTTGTTGCTGACGATTTTGGTACTGGTGATGATTTTAAATGGACGTTATAACGATTATGATTATGGTGATTATGGTCCGGGATTATGATGATGATGATGATGATGGTGGTGGTGGTGGTGGTGGTGGTGGTGATGGTGGTGGTGGTGATGGTGGTGGTGGTGGTGGTGATGGTTGTGATGGTGGTGGTGATGCCATTGCTCCTAGGATGATGATAATGGTAGTTCAGTGATGCTGGTTGCTGATGATTTTGGTACTGATGACGATGATGAATGTGATGTCAGTGGTTATTACCATTAATAGGATGAGGAGGAGGAGGAGGAGGAGGAGTGTGATGATAAATATGGTAGCGATTATAATCATGGCGTTGATGATAGAGTAACAACGATGATGATGGTGATGATGATGGCATATTTTCATGATGCTGGTTGCTAATAATTTTGGTGCTGCTGATGACATGGATGATGATAACAACTTTGATAGTAGTGGTAATCATGTTGACGACGATGATGGTGGCAGTGATAATGGTGATGATGATGATGATGATGATGATGACGATGGTGATGGGGATCAAATAACATACGATACTCTCATTTGATAATTTTATAAAGTACAATGAAAAGTGTTAATTCACTTTTTGACAGATGACGTTAAAGTGAACCATCCCAGCTGCAAAGGAACACAATTAGTATCAAACCTGGGGTGTGTAAGAGAGCTTCTCTGATCAAATCAAAAGCAGTGATCTTAATCAGCGTTTTCACTTACCTCTAGAACGAAGCAAATAAGATACGGCCATCTAAAAAAAAAACTCTCTCCAGTATCTGCAGTCTTGTATGTCCGGACAGATCGTCAATTACCTATCTTCATCCATCGAAATGCAGGAATGCCTTGAGCAAGTTATGAAATGAAATATGAAATTCGGTGATAGTTTAAGAACACTTCTTGAATATGTAATCATACATCACGATCCATGATGTACTACTATTCTGCAAAAACGAAAACAGGAAGCCATGCATAATATGTGTAAATTCTAATTACAACTGCGAGTTTGAAGAGGAAGAAAAAAAACCTAGACGTGTTTTTGCAGAGAAGTAAAGGGAAGCATCCATTTTTGAAATGGGGGGATTTCCATTATTAAGACGAGGGTGAAAATTAATTTGTTTTCCTGCCTTTATTGAAAGGTAAACAAGTAATGTCAAAGAGCTTGTGACAGATTCGGGACTGCTTTGAGCAGCTGATTCATTTAAACTCGTTAAGGGATAAGTAACAAACAAACAAAAAATCATCATCTTGGTTAAATCTAACGCGACTTTGACTTAATATATTCTAAAATCTTACTTCATCTCATGATCGTTTTAGCTGCACTCGAAGACAACAATTATTCTGGACGATTTTCATCATACTCTCTACTTATTTTTATTGCCACCTTATTGCAAAACTGCCATGAGCAAGGAAACTATGAACTGGACTTCAGTCATCCCCATAGAGAAAATGAACTGATCCCTCATCCGCACATCCGGTGAAAGGCGATCTGCGATAATCGATTTCTGTAATCTTTTGTTACATATGATCTAGTGCTCACGACAATACTCTCCACATAAATTGCTCGGATACTCGAGCTATTTTCAAGTTTGCCACTCCTTGGAATAAATCTTGATAATCGTCGCGAGGCGACAAAAAGCTGAAGATAGCCGAAGGGTGGATTTCAAGAGACAGTGGGATGTTAATGAGTGCCTATAAACAGATTTGCTTTTATAAAGGTGGTTTTTCTTTATTCCGTAATCACGTTTCTGGTTCATAGATCGGCAGCACGTGAATATTTCGACCTGTTTTTTCCCATCCATTTAACGAAAAATATTCATCAAACTGCATTGCATATGATTATGATTTTGTATATTATACTATTAATGAGTTAAGATATAAATCTGGATGTACAAAAATGCAAAATGCAATGACTTATTAACCTGCAACTGGGAAATTGTTTTAATCTTTCTCTCCCTCTCTCTCCCCATCTATCTCTTTATCTCTCTCTCTCTCTCATCAATGCCTTACCTCTCTGTTTTTTCACAGAATGTTTCATGAACATTAATATAACAAATGAATACTTAATATTCTAAAGATGACGTACGTGCTGGCCCCTGTGTTTTAACAATACTCTTAGATACAAGAAACAAATAAGTATCTGCCACTTTGTTTCCGTGAATCTAAGATCTTAACATCTCACTTGATAGATACATGTTTTCGAATTACTCATACACTTACACCAATATCGCACACGAACAAATGCTTTTGTCACTTTATACTATTCTATATCAAATTATCCTTTTTTTACATTTTATTGTGATAAAAAGCCACATTATCTACAACCAGTATATTGATATATTATAAAATATGAACATAGTTAATTGCTAAGAATGAATTGTATTTCAATGTGTACATCTACGTTGCACATAATACTCATTTCAAAATGTAGCCATTGCATGAACATGAATTTAGCTCGAAATATGTTAGTTTCCTTTTTTTTCTTTAGATTATTAGTTTACTGTATGTGATTATAATATATCAGAATAATAATAGTCATAAAGAAAATTAACACTGACAAAGTCTGTTTATTGTGTGACTGCCCTAGTTTGGGACACAAAAAACAGGTTGCCCATATCATCAAGAACCCACTTAATGAAAATACAAAAAAGGGAATTGCTGTCCAAACATTTTCAAAAGAAAAAGATATTATTTAAAAAGAAACCTTTGATAATTAACCTTGAGGTTTACGCAAAACAGTAAATATTTAATCCACGTCATAAAGGGAACCAGGGGGTGTTTCATAAAGCTATTCGTAAAGTTACGAACGACTTTACGAACGATTGGAATATAGCAAGCTAAATGGAATTCTCATTCATTATAAATCGCATCAACTAAAGGTTAAATATGCAGACATAGATTAACATTACTACTGTTTACAAACATTTTTATTGCGAAGTATATTTTTTGCAAAAAATTAATCGAGATTATGGGAAATGCACTCACACTTTGTTAAAGCGTCAGGAAAAAAACTTTGGGCATCCCATTTGGCTTGCCATATTCCAGTCGTTCGTAAAGTCATTCGTAACATTACGAACAGCTTTATGAAGCACCCCCCCCCCCCCCGGCTTTACAAAATACACTTCCCATAACACTATTAATTATGAGGATATGTGAGAAGTTCCAGAATAGCTTGACAGCCGCTTGATTTTAAATGTGAATTTTAAAATCTTAATACATAATTCTATTAAAAGGAAAGTCATGCATTCAATAAATAGACTAGCGATTCATCGCAGTATATTTGCCGCGAAGTAATTCGAGTGAGTTATAGAAATCTTGCCACAGTTTATCGCAATTTAAAGATAATGATTCTTAAGAAATCAAAAGATAACTCATAACTGTCTAAAAAATGCTGCAATGTACGTAACACACATGTAGGGATTCTCTGGTCAAAATGAGTACTATAGTTCAAATAATAATAATAATAATAATAATAATACATAGGATTTATATAGCGTCTTTTCCACTTTGATTAAATGCTCAAGGCGCTTTAAAAAAAAAAGATATGTGGAAAAAAAAAATCATAAAAATAAACTGGAGAGAGGGTCAACACAAGGTGCCCTCTCACTCTAAATTTATTTGAGGAGTGAACGTCAAAGAAAACAGGCATTAACACTATGAAAACATTTCCATTTTACACTATGAACATGGCGGACAAAGAAAGCGGACAAAATAAACAACTTCTCATTCTACCCTTCACAATGGTTCTGGTAGTCAAAAGAACATCCCTTCACAGCTATCATACTTAATCATGTAGTTCCAGGTGAATATGCATGTGACACCTGTTCCACATATTTTAGACAATAGCAGTGAAGGAATGTTCTTTTGACTACCAGAACCATTGTGAAGGGCAGAATGAGGGGTTGTTTATTTTGTCCGCTTTCTTTGTCCGTCGTGTTCATAGTATATGCTCCTTACAGGGGTGAAGAGATGAGCTCATAAGTATACCCAAATGTACACATTTATTTTTTCAATAGGCCTACAGGTGTACTGAGAAAGCACATGATTATCGTTGCTATGACAGAGTAACTTCAAACAAGCGTGTTAACATACATGACAGCTTAATAAGTGTATTGCACACACAGAAGTGAAATAC
This sequence comes from Echinometra lucunter, assembly GCA_029962745.1. NCBI lineage: Eukaryota > Metazoa > Echinodermata > Echinoidea > Camarodonta > Echinometridae > Echinometra > Echinometra lucunter. Next base: position 3,786,514 of record CM057164.1, on the reverse strand, counting down.
AACCAAAGTATTTTTTGCATAATTACATCAAAGATAGCCAAAGTACAGTGAAATTATTTAAGTTGTAGGCTATTAAACGCTATACTGTGCAAATGGTACAGTTAAATGGTACAGTTGAATTTCATCTCATAGCATGCTGTCTAGGGTAACTGTATGGAATTGGAAATACAAATGCCAATAAAGAAGTGTTTCTCTTAAAGTATGTTTGGGTTTCATCAAAGCCAAAATCTGTTGAAATTTTAACCAAAAACTAAATAACATTTATAATGAGAGAAAATTGATTACCATTTAAATGGCATTCAATGCCACGGCATTCACACCATCATGTTGACGGTACTTTTGTCTCCGGCACTTAGCATTTTGTTGTTGATGATTTTTTAGTACATCAGTACTGAACAATTGGCAATTATAATTATAATTATAATTTTAAAAGTTACAGAAAGAAAGGCAACTATAAAGTTACATTAAAACATCTTAAAAACATCCAACCAAACTTGAGTAATACCATAATGCAGTGCAAAAAAGTGCACATTTTCTTCATGAAATTTGAATTTGTTGAATTCAATACAAATTTTACAAATCATTAACAATTAAAGGATTTACTGAATATCATTTTTTTGTTCTTATACTAGTAAAAATTCCTTAAAAACAAACAATTAATTGAGAGATGTTTTTCAGGTCATCCAGAGGAAACAATTATTAGTACTCCAAAAGCGTTTTCAACCTGCACCAAAATATCACTCAATTAGAAGGAATTTTCTTTATTGCCAATATTCTGAACATAATTTAATATTTTTGCCAGTTTTCAAAACATAAAAATCCATGACAGTAAGCTTACACGATTTATCAATTCACAGTACACACAGTAATCATGCATGACAATAGCCACCACATTGGTGGTCTCGTATTACCTACACACATTACTGATGGGATGTCCTTATTTAGGTTCACTATATGACCTCTACACTGTGCACAATGGTCAATTTACCTACGCAGTAGTTAGCCAACTTCATAATGTTGTTATTAACACCATTTTTACAGCACACCTCTTTATTATTATAATACACCACTACATTCCTTGAAAACCCAGTATTTATATCTAAGGAAATTTTGACCATGACAAATTCTTATCTTGGCACATTTGGTGACTTTTCTCGGAGAATATGGACTTGTTGACCCCAATGTCTATGTTGTAATGTACGCAGAAATGGTAACAGTGATGATAAATGGCGCTACAACAATATTTTTTCCAAAGGCTGGGCAGACACGACACTTTTTATTCTGGTGGTCTCGTATTACCTACGGTATCGTATTCCCTACACTTACCCTATTTCTACCTGAAATGCAGCGTATGAGTATATTGAAAGAATTTGCAGTATTTCGTTCAATCTAGGCGGAAAACTACCGTACTTGCTTGGAAAAGGGCATTGTCAATAAAATCTTGAGATCAATATCAATACAACAGTTAGTATAACCGAAAAGTAAAGATAACAGAAGAACAAATGCTTTTTAAAAACCCATTCGTGACAGGAATTATTTAAAGCCTAATTTGATCAGCTTTTATCCTTCAAATTGGCAACACCAACATTTTTTCTTTTATTGCTACATTTTTCATTTTTCATGTATCTGAAATAAATATTAATTGACAGAATGTATGATGAAAAGTCATAAAGTTGCCAATTTGCAGGGAAAAACGGTCATTTTAACATTTTCATCGCATTGCCAATTTAAGGATTTTAATGCTTATTTTCCTTTAAAAAAATTTCAGCATCAAGCAACAAATATTGATGCAACGAAAATGGGCACAATAAGTGTAGAATGTTTTGCTCTTTCTGCTCATGTATTTAATATGATTTTTAGGGCTCTGCATCAAAAGTTATTAGGTCAAACCACATAATGTGGACCCTCTGGTCACGAATAATAAGGCATAAACGTTGAATTTGCTTGAAATGTTTTTCAAAGCATTCGAATACCTTTTTGCTTTACTGAGAGACAAAGAATGCAAGTATGCAGGCTTCTGGTCTAATACGTGGGCCACCGATCTGATACATAACCACGAGATCGTTTGTCAGCAAATTTTTGGTGTGCCTGCCCCCCCCCTCAAAAAAGTCCCCCATCAAAATTTTAAGCTGAGGACATTCTTGTTGTTGTTTTTTCTTTTCCTTGTCAGCAAATTTCGGATGTACGCCCCCCCCCCCCAAATAAAATTTATGTTCCCTTAAAATTAAGTTGAGGACCTCTTTTTTTTTAGCGTATCCCCCTCCCTCCCATTATAAACGGATTGAAGCCCCTGTATACCTTTAAGATGATATTACGTAAATTTCCTATAGTTCGGTCTTAGAATCTCTCAAAAGAGATAATTATCAGTCAAGTGTTTATTCGTTGTCTTGCATAAAGTTCAATAGTTATTCAACTTTGACTTCGAACAGCCTACTTTTAAATTCATTTGCAGGCCTATGCCACGGCCAAACCGCACGTACAACACAAACCAGCGCTGATGAATGCAAACAATATTGAAATTCTGATATTGGAGAAAATCAGATTTATGCAAGCAAGAAGTACTGATAAGATACGTAGCATGCTTTAACCAGTTTAGTACAGTTGATATGGAAAAAAAATTATCCACATGTATACCATGAGTACATATTTCCTCTCAGAAATTGAAACTAAACGAAGTCATACTGAATTATGATATAAATCATGAATTTAAAATTTTAAGTGTCCATTTTGTACAGAAGAATAATGAAAAATGTTGTCTAGGCTTGCATATCACTGTTAAGAAAACGTAATTGCTTTCCATACTTAGGGCACATGGTCCATACTAGACTTCTTTGAGAATCAGCGGTCCTTGCATTAAAATATTTTATTCATAGGCCGAGATTGTTTCCTCTAGAACAATCTTTTTAAAAAACAAGTTATCCAAATTGCTGAAAAGTGAGAAGATTTTGTTTCGGGATATCACAACTACCCCCCCCCCCTATTTTCCTCCTTTGGCGAAGCCCTCGTTATGACGTGCGTGTACAACCCCGTTTTTACGACACACATATTACAACTTTGTAAGCTACATCCCTATACATGTATAATTAATGGACGTTTTACGTTCTTATCGAAATAGATTTAATTTGCATTAATTACCAAATACAGAAATCTCCTTGTTTTCCCCTCATATCATGACGTTCGTAAAACGCAACGTGAATAAATAGTTGTACCCTCATATTATTTTGTAAGGTGAATTAATCAAGTCTGGAAACGGACATGTTTTCGAGAGAAACTCGTTCTTTACGGGGGTCATATAAATTCTACACACGATAATTTTTTTGCAGTTCTGAATAAGTTCAAGAGATGTCTGCTGGCTTTTTTTTTTCAAATCCAGTACGAGCTACCCGTCATAAACAGTGCCAAATTTCACGCCATTATCAATCATACCAAATTCTTGATAGTGACCTTTGAACGAATGACTTTCCAAAATAACGTCATTTTTCAAAAAGAGATAATATCATGTTATTGTGGTGTTGTTTACCATCTTTAATTTATGCATGAATGGAGAAAGTGGGAGAAACAAGTTGGTAAAACAGAAAGAAAGTGAGGGGGGGGGGGGACAAAATCGGGAGAAAAATGGGAAAAAGTGGGTCGGGTAACATGAAGAACGAAAGCTGATTGACAGGTGGTATGTCACACATGAAATATACTTATGTGAAATTCACACAGACAGGTACAAGAAAATTTTTGGTTAGACAAACATGTAAATTACAGGATGAAATCTGCAAGAAATCAACGGTGGAGTTATTTCTCGGCGCAAATTTGTAAACAAGCGAGAATGCAATTTACAAGAAATCCATGAGCACCAAGAAATGAAGGTTGTTGCACTGTAGTTAGATTAATCTAAAAATATATCACTTCTAAATCTAGTTCATGTGAAAGGACGTTTTTCTGTGCCTTTTTTTCTGAGAAGACATTAGTGAGATAATAAGTAACACTACATGCAGAATAATGATTCCAGTGCATAGTAGGATTTTTAAAAAAGATATTCTCAAATTGCGATGAGAGGATCAATCCCTGCAAAGCTCACACCGGTTTTTATAATTGTCCAAAATATTTTAATTTCAAATGAAAGAAAACTTGCCATATCGCATTTTACCCTCATTTTTTTCAGTAGATTAATAGATGAACCTTCATAAAATAAGAAAACTAAAACGATTTTCCACCCCAAACCACATATACCAGCTGTTTATCCTTAGACGCCTAAAGCGACTTATCGGTCGTTTTGTGGTGGAGGGTCACATTTTACCTTATCACATTGCATTCCATTTTCCAAACATAATTATCATTTTAAAAAGAAGAATGAAGCACTGGCCAATGTACATAGAGAACTAGATATTTCGTTACCACTTGGTTTCACTTCAAAATCAATTTGATATGGATAATAGTTTTTGTTCATAAATATTTTACACATTTTATATAAACTGTAATGCCGATACTTGTATAATGCCAATAACAAGCTGCATGGTGATGTAGTGTGGACACTTAACAAATCAGATGCTTTCACATTTCCACTGTTGTTGTTGGGGTTTTTTGTTTTTGTTTTGTTTTTTTACGAATATTTGGTATTGAAGCAACAAAGAACAAGCATCACCTCTTTGGGGGAATTTTGGTTGTTTGATTGTGGTTGTCGTTTGTTTTGTTTTGTTTTCGGTTTTGTTTGTTTTTGTTTTGTTTGTTTTGGGTTTTTTTTTTTCATTTAAAGGTATAAAGTTGAGTTTTGGTCAAACGATCACAATATGAAAGAAATACAATAACTGAGAATGATAGCTCATGTCGCACGTATTGTGTGTGATGTTTTAATCATCGCAGTGATAAGAAATGGACTAAACTGATTAAATTTGATTGACGAACCTGAAGACTGATGACAAATTATTTTTAAAAAATAATAAACGGTGAAGAGAACTGCATACTAAAATGGGTTTAGAGGGACTAGCTAGCCAAGCACAATAATGCCATGAATGTTAATAACCGCTTGAACAATGGAGTTTCTCTTGTACATCAAAGGATCGACTTAAGCAGGAAATGTCTTGACCATCGTTCATTTGTAATCAGAGCTGATTACTGCTACGCCATAAGGGAATTCCCCTTTTGTTTGAGGACGGAACATTAATCGATTATTGATGATTGTGATTTGCTCTGAGCTGAAATCTACTAGAATCAGATTTTGAATAGATATTAACATAAATCCTGGTTTATTTTACGTCATCGAATGGGAGATGGCCTTATGTTTTTAACACTTCAGGAATTATATCTTGCATGAATTCTTAGTACATTTATCTAAATTGCATACATGTATATGCATCAAACGTTATAAAAAAATCCACTATTTTCATTGTCGGTGGCATACCTGAGGAAGCACATGGAAATGCCGCCCCCCCCCCTCCACCTTCTCGCCCCCGCCAAATAAAAAGTGTATAATAGCTATATAGGAGACTTGCCCCCATCCCCCTCCATTCCGCCTTTAAAGTATCCTGGCTCCGCCACTTGTGCATGATTTGCAGTCAAAATATAGTCCTCCCAATTTCTTTCAACCGAGAGATGTTTACCTTCAGCGCAGTAAATCTCCATAATGAATTCAATCTGCTTTGGGATTTTAAGAATTTGGAGAATATGATAAACTTTTCGACAAGTACAATACAACGGAACAACGATAAGGAGCATATTTAATATATGAAAATACAAAACACTGTGACATGTTTGGAAAGGTTCCTTCTACTTGTCACGTGATCGAAGCACTATAAATGCTGTCTTAGATGTATGATAATTCGTTGAACAAGATATAAACAAAGGAAAGTGGACGAGCAGCCAGATTAGCTTTCGATCGAAGCTCAACAGTTCGAAGTCGCGATCGACATCAAATAACTCTTCCTCATGATGACCGTCTCCTCCCTTTAGTTGTAAATGTTGATTTCCCATGTACGTTTCCTTGGTATTTAGAAGTAAAGTGTTAATGTCTGACAATATTTTATATATGTTTTGTAGTATTGGATTATTTTGCATCATATTAATGAACGCATAATGATAAATAAACTTCACTCACGGAGTTTGCGGATATCGTCAATAACTTTCCACAGTCCTACGATCATCAACAAAGTTTGGACGGAAAGTCAGAGACATACAAAAATGTGTATTTCAGCAAATCCACACCACATCAGAGTTAGACACTCCTTCCGAAATATCTGTGGGATACATTTCATAATGCACTTCATTAATGCAACGAAAATGGTTGCGGGCTTACGAGACCGAGACCAAAACTCCATGTGACCGACAAATTCAGTTTCGCTGGTATTCTTACTTTTCTGAGGATTTCTCGACAGCTTCGTTGTAGTTTCCTGGGCTGCGAGTCATTTCGTCTTTTCTTGCTTATCTATTTTATTTTCTTGCCGAAGCTTCACCATTCTATCTTCCTCTCAACCTACGGTATATTCTTTTTGGTACACTACTTTTGTGTTTTGCTTTCTTCCCTTCTACGACCAATGATACTCTTATTCACGTACAATATTCCTCGACAATCACCATCGTCATCAGCCTGGTCATACTTTGCGATTTGCATGACTCGCCGATAGTCGGCAACACTCGGGAAACTTTGCGAGGTTTCGTCACTCCAGGAAGGATTCTGATTCGTGAGATTTCGTAATTTCCCTTCTGCGACCCATAATACAGCTTTCTTATCTCCACACAAAATATCCTGCGACAATCACAATCGTCACAATTGGCGATTTGCATGACCCGGTAATACTAGTAGCTGGTAACACTCGGCAAACTTTGCGAGGTTTCGTCACTCTAGGAAGGATTCCGATTCCGGCTCACGGTCAAACGTCAACGTTTAAGAAAACTATGGTGACCCTGAAGTACGCTCGACAACAGGTCATGTGCGACGTGAATTTCGCATCCCAGGTCCTGAACTTCGCATCCGAGGTCATGAAATTCATGACCCGTGGCGCAAACTTTGCATCCCAAGTCGTGAAATTCACGACCCGCGGTGCGAAATTCAGGACTGGGATGCAAAGTTCGCGCCACGGGTCCTGAATTTCGCATCGCGGGTCGTGAATTTCACGACTTGGGATGCAAAGTTCAGGACCTGGGATGCGAAATTCACGTCGCACATGACCTATTGTCGAACGTACTTCAGGGTCACCATAGAAAACCGTTCCATGTATACAAGCGTAAGAAGAAGTTGGAATTACAGCAACATAGTGATCTTCAAATTTCATTCATTAACGGTGATTCTTTGCTTCGCTCAGATAAGATCCTTTTGCTTGAGCCAGGTAACGAGTATCGAAGATGTTGAACGAACTAGCTCGATATGATGCGAACATTTTGTAATCCATGTATGATGTAGGGCAAATAAAGGATTAGTCGAAAGGACAGTAATAGCATTGGTGAAGTCGCTCTGTTGTAGCCTTTGGGCAAGGCCTCGCGCGCTGCTTGTCTGCCAAGCAGGGTTTGAAAAATAGACTAAACAGTGTGCATTTATGGCAGTGATCAGTGGACCGAGCCGCTGACGAACCTCCAGCCACGGATCAGGGGGGCGTTTCATCAACATTTGTTGTCTGACAAGTTGTCAGATCTGACATCTTTCCTTGATTTTGATTGGCTGAGAAGCATCGTTACTATGGCAAATGTCGGATAAAACAGACTTTGTCGGATAAAACATCCGACAAGTCCTTTCATGAAACGCTCCACAGAGTTGTCGTGCGATTAGTCTATGTATTCAGGCGCGTTTAGGGAAATAACAGCACCAAGTGCCTTAACTTCCGGCCACGGATCAGAGTTGTCGTGCGATTAGTCTATGTATTCAGGCGCGTTTAGTGAAATAACAGCACCAAGTGCCTTGGCTAAAGGCTACTCTGTTGCCGTTGTAGTGTTTGATCACGTGGTCAAAACGATCGATGACGTCAGCAGGGGCAGGATGACTTTTCCTTGATTTTTGGCGTTAGTCCGTTTGTGAGTTGTGCGCCTGATTTCCTTTCTCCAACGCCGTTTGACGGTTGCTGGAGGGAAAAAAACACGAAGAAATTATGACAAGAGATGGAGAGAGATGGAGAGAGAGAGAGAGAGAGAGAGAGAGAGAGAGAGAGAGAAATTGAGGAGAAAATGCAGCAGAAAGAAAGAGAGGAACATAGAACAAGAGAGAGAGAGCTTGAGGAATGAAGAGAGAAGGGGCATGAGATTAGCGTGGTATAGTGCTGAGGGCTCTTGCCTCTCATACGAGATTTCCTGGGTTCGACCCTCGCTCGGTGCGTACACCCTCGGACATGGTGTTTACCTACATAATTATGTCCCTCTGCATCCGAGTGTATATGAAAAATGGTACATGGCATTGCTGAGTAATAATGATAAGTGCAGGGCCCGCAGGAAGAGATGTAGTAAAACTGATGCGACTACTCTGGGTTAAATAAAACCTACTCATTATCAACTGCGCATCATTGCGCATACCTGTTCAGATAAAACTAAATGATATCAAATCAAATCAAATCAGTTACATTTATTTTCAATTAATGCATTATCATAAACCTGACCAGTTTCTTTTCGTGATAGTTTGATGCAAAAAATTGGCATAAAATACCCAAACATTAACATGACTTTAATTTGAATTTACCTTTAGTAAATTGTATCAAAGACGTGAAGAGGATATTGATGCTGTATAAAGAATTATTACAGACCTATCGGGTATACATCTATTTTGTAATAATTATGCCTTCATTGAATTACCTACACTGTGAGCGGGCCTTAAGCATGTTCAGGACTATCAATCATTTCTTTTAACTAGCATAAAAGTGGTTATTTCCGCTTCTAAAGAGAAACAAATCGAATTCCAGCAAAGATCATTTACATAACAGATTAATAGCTATACAAACATGGACCAGAGAGGACACATAGCCCACGTCCCAATCCCACCCTCTCCTTCCCCTACCCCTCCCCCCTAAAACAAATGGACATTGGGCCCCTAACTCCCTCGAGCGAAGAATTAGAAGCAATACTCACTTTTTTCTCTTCGTCTATGAGTAACTTCGCTAAATGTTCGAATGCTTCCGCCACGTTTTGATTCGTCACTGCACTCGTTTCGAAGTATTTCAACCCGTGTTCTTTGGCAAACTGGCACAAAAAATAGATAAGGTTCATTAATGTCAATCATTATGAAATTAATTTAATAGATAACTGGTTCTTATGCTCCAATCACTTCATTAATAAGACCAAATTCACATGCATTCAGTGGCTAGAGATTACTACGATCAAACAATAGAAGCTTCTAACATTTCTAATTAATCTTGGAACGAGAGCTAGTTAGTTCTACTTTATTGGCATGGGGAGTATTTCGATTGTAATCATGGCTATGGTCATAAGGAAGGAATTAAACAATCACGGCAAATTACCATGACATTCAGGCTCCAACCTCGTCCAGTTTCGATATGGAATAGCAGAGACATTAGAGT
>CM057164.1:3747035-3774535 GCA_029962745.1 Echinometra lucunter | reverse complement strand
ATACCTTCATCCGTCAGATATGACCATTGTCTTACCTCATCTACCCGTGTATCCATGCTTTATTTTATTGATCTAGAATAAAGTAAATGGAAGAATATCGGGGCATATCTTATATCTTACATTCATTTTGTACACAGAGCCAATCGTGGTCAGCGCGCTTGCCCACCGCAGCAATGGCGTCGCCGATAGAGGGCCAAATACATAAACCGGAGGTGAAATTGGTCTATAGGTTCTCTTTACGTCAAACTTCGATCTTATCTGTGTGCATTGTTTTCCCACTTGAATTTGTTCAGACACGAAGTTGGCCCTTTGTAACTAGTGTCGGCCATTCAGATTAAGATATTCAGATATCTTTGATAAGATTTTGTGAGAACTTAATTTTTCGTCATCGCCATCACTTTTAAAGGGAAAAGAAAAAATCTCTATCAACATACCATACCGACGTCACCCAGCCAATCAGACAGCGTTGAGAAAGAGTCTTCGGCTGTGACGTCATAGACGAGCACAATACCCGCTGCGCCACGGTAGTAGGCTTGCGTCATGGATCGGAATCTCTCCTGCCCCGATGTGTCCCAAAGTTGAAGGCGAATCTCGTCTTTATCCACGATTAAGGTTCGGATTTTGAAATCGAGTCCTGCAGACATTTTGAAGATGCATAAAAGAATATGTTTCAAAGGAAATATCAAATTTCACGTTTCTAAAAATTAGTGAGAGAGCGGTAAAGAACATACTATAATGACTTTTCGTTGTGGTGACAGCCACTATTTGTCCATGAACATAAATATGTGCGTTTAAAGGTTTTTTCCGGTGTTGGTCATAAAAATTCTCAGGGGCAAGCCCCCCCCCCCCCAACATAAAAATGAAGGAAACCTCCAATATGTACAACAAAATGAAGGAAATAGCTTATGACTACGTTTTTATGCATTAAATAAATCATTTTTTTTTCAGCATGATAAACTACCAAATGGCTGAGTATCGGCAAGTTTTCGACCAGGCCTCAATCACTTAACAGTTTAACACCCCCCCCCCCCCCAAAAAAGTAGAATGAAATAAATTCTGAAACAGAATTTGGAATAGGTCTTCTTTACAGAACCAGCTACAATAACTTCATAACTAGGATCGACGCCGATGATCATCTCCCCCCCCCCCCCCCCAAAAAAAAAAAAAAAAACAAAGAGGAAAAAATGATAAAATATGTAATTCTACAATTTTGAATTGCCTTTCTTCCTTTCCCCTACACTCTGGACGCTTTGATTTAGAGGGTTTTTATGTTGTTGCTGTTGTTGTTAATGGTTGGTTCTTGGGTACGGAGGTGGTCACTGATCGTTTGTTTTTATTTAGTTTGTTTGCTTGGTTGTGTCTTCATTCGCATACAGCAAATAGTGCACACTCGCTTTTTATATTCTAAACAGAACCCTTATGTAACACCATTCCCTTTTGGATGGTCGTGAATAATCGAAACAAATAGCTTGAATAAACACAAACCATTATGACGTCACACCACGTCCTCGGACGGTCCCTTATGGCTTTATCTCACTTATCTTTTAAATCATTCCATTGCTGCTGTTGTCATGCACTCCGTAGACATTTTCCAAGGAGTGTCTCTTAAACAATATAATGAGTCATGTCAGTAGTGTATCCAGCCCCTCTCAATAATCTTTGGCATAGGGTAGGGCAGATGTAGCCCCCCCCCCTTTATTTCTCCTATATAAGACACGCAAATATCAACTCTAATATACCTAAAATACATCAAAGTGATTGGGCACTCGTTTTTCCGAATGTTCATGTATTTTAGAAGGTTTTATGATTACAGTAGGTATTCGTTATTCCGACATGTCGGGAGGTTCGAAATTTTGAATATGAAATACGGTTCATAATCATGATAATCCCGAATATAAAAATAGGGTTCATAACTCCGGATATCAAATAGGGTTATTAATTCCAACAAAATAAAGTAGGATTCATATATTTTGAAGATTCACACTTCCGAAAATGACGCAGATACCTACTAAAAAGCGAGAGAGAAAAACCACCACCAACAACAACAAAAATCAAAATCGAATTGTTTAGGACAAAAAACAGTTCCCAGTCACTTCTTGGTATGCCAAGGCTGGATTTGATCATTTAGATCTGTTTTTTTTTTCAGGAGATGAAGGTCAAGATTGTTTTAATCTTGTTAATGGATCAATATTAGTATTGGCGTGGGGTCAATTGAAGATACACATGTAAGTCACGACAGACTGACCCTAGCTGCATGCAAAGCTTTGACAAAAGTGACCGAGAATCGTAAGAGCGCCTTGAAACTGACTTGAACTGGTTGCATGGCATGGTCACCGATTCAAACGTGTATGGTTACCAAAATAACCACTGCGTTATGAGAGAAAAGTGATACAGTCATCTACATTTATATCATAACCGACTCTAGAGGCGTAGCGAGATCATTTTACGTGAGGTGCCCCACCTTAAACCTCAACAATTTGAAACAAGCGAGGAACATGACTAAAGAGAGTTCCTAAGATTTATGCCAAGGATGGTTGGCAGATTTTAAAATTTGCCGACAGAGGTTCAACAAAATTCAACATGTAGAATAAATTCAATCGTCTTTTTTTATTTTGAGCTTGAAAACTTCCTGGCAGAAGAATTTGAATGGAAGATTAAACCATACAACAACCTCACCTGACACCCCCCCCCCCCCTCACTTCAATGACGCCCTTGGAAGATAGGATTTTCAATATTCCGCATGGACGAATGAGCTTACCTAATGTTGCTTTGCTGTTCAGGGGGAATTCACCCTCCACGTATCTCCTCAGTAAGCATGTCTTGCCGACCCCACTGCCCCCTATCAGGAGGATCTTGTATGACGGATTGGAGATTTCCCTCTCGATGGGAGGAGCTCTTTCGCTAGATCCCATGATGAAACGCAGCTTTCAAAATGGCGGCCTGCTCCAAGTTCACGGGAAAATACTGGAAAGGAATTACTTCTGTCCTCAAGTTTGGGTTCCTGTATATATATTAAAACAAAGAATGTGATCTGGTTTGTTTTATCTACACAGATAGAGAAAAATCCATTTTCTCACTTGGAACCATTTTCTCACTTGGAACCATTTTAACTCTCATGTGTTTCATTCAATCCAAGTTAAATTCACACAGAAGAATCTTTAAGTTATGTACTTTTGTTGTGGGTGCTGTTTGGATGTAAAATGGTCACTCCAATAATAAATAATCAAATTTTGAAAATTGCATTGCTGTCTCAAAAAGAAGCAAATTAGTTATGTCATGGTCATGTAAACACAGCTAAACACATACCAGTGCCTGCTTGAAAAGAGAAAATATGGCAGCTTACCAAGCATCTGGGCTGTGTTGCTGCCAGGCTGAAATCTACCATTCATGTGTTAATTACACACATATTTAGCATTAGTTGTTCTTTTATATCTTGTCCAAGAGCCCAGGTGGGCAAGAGGTGTGTTTACATGACCCTGACAATATCACGTTGCTCCTTTTTGAGACAGTAATACAATTTTTAAAATATGTTTATTTATTACTGAAATGACCATTTTACACCCAATCAGCACCGAAAACAAAAGTACATACCTAAAAGATTGTTCTGTGTGAATTTAACTTGGATTGAGTGAAACACATGAGAGTTTAGAATGGTTCCAAGTGAGAAAATGGATTTTTCTCTATCAATGAGAGCACTTTGGGGCAGTAAAGCCTGTAGTTGAAGGGCACTTTGGTTTTTTTTTCCTGGAAGTGTTAGACCCCTTCCTGAAGGAAATATTGGTCAGTTTTTATATTTTTGGAATGTATAGGCATAGCTCTTCTTTCTGACAAAAACGCTATGCTTGTTCCCATGTCCCCCTCCCCCCTTCCCCACTGGCGTAGCCGGACTTGACACTGGGGAATGGTGGGGGGGGGGGGGCTTTCAACTCCTGAGAGGGATAGGATAGCCCTAGTTTCGATGGATGACCCTTTTACTGGATTAAGTGGGGCCACTAGCCCTTACTCTTCTCCCGGCTACCTTGCCTCTTCCAAAACGCTCTGCAGCAGTCCGAGCCCGTAGATTCTTCTAGAGATTCAAGTGGTTCCAAATTTCATGATAATGACAAATTTTTATTTGCACTGTCCCTGCTATACAGATCTCACATTTCAGTGAATGGGCTTCGGCCATGCGCAGTAAAACAAAAAGAAAGAGAAACACGTGACTTCCTTTTCCTCAAGACTTCTGAGTGCTTGTACTCGAACACAATGCAAAAGTGAATTTACAAGTCTCTTGTCAACTAAAACAACGTTTTCCGGATGCTCGAGTATGAAACAGTGTGGCTAATTCATATTTTATAAACCATGAAAAAGCGAATATGGGCAATTAATCTTCTACACTAGACAGAAATGATCATGTGATATCAAAAAATAATGTTTTCCAGATACCCAAAGGTGGGAAACTGACATTTGACTTGAGTGGTTGCTTCATGTTCGTGACAATGGTGCCTTCATATTGATACAGTATAAGCTGAATGCCAATACAGTTAAGGAAATGCGATGGCTCAATGGTAGAGCAGTGGTCTCGTAACCCGGAGGCCCCAGATTCGAAACCAAGGCATATAAACAATTAAGGCATTAAATTAATTCTCATTACCAAATCCCTCGGGGAACGACATAAAGTAGACGGTCCCGATGTCGCTTAGTTGCGAGCAAACACATGCATTTCATAGCAGTTATTTCCACGGGGTCAAATTTGACTCGGAATGGCGTCAAAGTGAATCGGATTCCGAATCAATTTGACTCGGAGTGGTGTGCCATCAGCTGAGAATCGACTTAATTCAGAGTCAAAGTAACTAGGAAAACGATTCACTTTAACTCGGAATAGAGTTGACTCCCAGCTGACGCCATTCCGAGTCAAATTTGACACCGCGGAAATAAGAATGGAAAACGTAAAACCATCGAATCAAACAAACCATCAAATCAAGTCATCAGTTAATCATAGGAAAAGTGGAAATATAAGAGATATTCATTTTTCAAGGCCAGATTCTTTCATCATTTCCAAGTATATAACCCCTGATTTCTATTCTACTCTCTCTCAACTCGCCGTAAACTATACCCTCCCGTGCCATAAGTAATGCAACATAGCTAAATTGTGTATGCCTTTGTGAGTTATAGGCCTTTCTGTATTTTGTGATTTTTAGTTTATAACTAATGAGTGTTGTCGACCATTTGTGTATATCTTAAAAAAGGGAGAACTTGTCCTTTTCTGTCCTGAGAGCAGTAGACATCCTGACCCAGTCATGTCTGAAAAAATGGGGAAGACAAAGACAAAGCAGTGGGAGGTGGAAGTTATCAGTGAACGAAATCATGATACTCCTCCTTCGTATTTCTTTCCAACCTGTTTACAAGGTTTGTGTACACTTGTAGCAAGGAAATTATACCCATCACGTTTCCAGAAATGAGCGGAGGAAAATAACCACACCCACAGAAGATAAACTTTTGTGGGCCGTTGCTAAGGCGTTGCCAAGGAGGATGCGCGCCACAATCATCCAGCAAAATATAATAAATTCGTGAAGAATTCGCTGATGGCAGTGTGGTGAATATATCGAAATTCTTCACATACTTATTATATTTTTCTGGATGATTATTGCGGAGCGCATCCTCCTTGGCAACGTCTTGGCAACGGCCCACAGAAATCTATCTTCTCTGGGTGTGGTCATTTTCCTCCGCTCTTTTCTGGATACGTTACGGGCATTATTTTCTTGCGAAAAGCGTATACAAAACTTGCATACATGTTGGGGAGAAATATGAAGAGGGAGTATCATGATTACGTTCACTGCTAACCCCCACCTCCCGATATGGAAATTTGTTTCCTTTGATCTTTTGTCTTCTCCATTGTTTAAGACATGACTGGGTCAGGATATATACTGCTCTCGGGATAGAAAGGGACAAGTTCTCCCTTTTCAGATGTACACAAAATGGTCCACAAAAATTCACTGGTTATAAACGAAAAATCAGAAAATAAAGAAAGGCTTACAACTCACAATTGCGTACGCAATTTAACTATGTTGCAATACTTTTGGCACGGGAGGGTAATTCGATATACTGTACATAATAAGCTAATATAACCCAACAAAACTGTACTTCCCTTATGCTTGACTTGCTTGCTGATCAAGATATCATGATAAATACCGCAGTAATAATCACACAATGATAAATAAAAACTGAAACCAAGCATTCAAGGATACACTTCAAAGGTAATAGAATATCTTTGGAAAAGAAACCGCTTCGCCCTGTCTTACCTCGAATTACTTTAGTGCATTAAAGCCAATGAGGCAGATAGGGGCACAGGGGCGCATGCCGCCCCTCCCCCGCTAATGGAATTGCAATAAGCATAAGGGGAGGATGAGGGGAAGGATATGTGAAAGGAAGGCGATTATGAGCCTCCCCCACCCTCAGCCCCGCATTACACTCACAACAGAATCACACAATGATTCGTGACAGGAATTATTTAAAGCCTATTTAATCAGCTTTTATTCTTCAAATTGGCAACACCAACATTTTTATTTTATTGCTACATTTTTCTTATAAAACGTCATGTATCTGAAATGAATATAAATTGACAGAAATTATGATGAAAAGTCAAAAAGTTGCCAATTTGCAGGGGAAAACAGTGATTTTAAACTTGCAATCACATTGTCAATTTAAGGATTTTAATGCTTATTTTCCTTTAAAAAATTTTCAGCATCAAGCAACGAATATTGACGCAACCTTAATGGGCACAGTTTGTGTAGAATTTTGACCCCCCCCCCCCCCCCCCATCTTCTTCCCCGGACACAAGGTATACCATTGACAAGCATGATAAAACATTGGTATGAATAATTGTGAGCAATGTTCACTTCCAGTATTTGTTTTTCTTTTTTTATTTCTATATCATAATCCTTTTCGTATCTCATGAGAATGCTATACAGGATATCCTTATCAGAATACGGAAATGAAGACAATCGCAAACGATTTCAACCTTTTGCAATTTCAGTTGCCTTGTTCATCGCTTATCAAAATGCGTTAAGACGTATTAATAATCCAACATTACTTCTATGGATTGGGGTGATGAAATCGGCGCTGGGTTGACCTTATAAATGTCTTCGCGATCGTAATAATGACATGAAAAGTATCACTCAGTGCAGTAATGAAAATGAATTCTAGAAATCGAATGAAAATTATTGCTCTTACCAGGGTTATGACAAGTATACCAGTTGCTGAAAAAAGGCATCCCCACTCCGCAGTGGAAAAAAGCGATTATCATCCAGACCACTTTCACAGGCAGAAGTCTTTTCTATTCAATCTGCGTGCTAAGCTAATAATACGAACTATTTCTTTAGCATTGTATAAAAGGTTGTTTACTGGAAATCATGCAACAGAACCCATGGCTATACTAACATTGCGTAACATACCATTATGACCACTGTCACCAATTTTTATCATGTCTATTGCTACTTGTTGAAGTGTACAACTGCTGATTTATCGCTTAGCATACTGTCTGCTTTCAAATTTATAGAAACGGTTTAGAAAACGATCGCTTAGTGATGGTGGAGAGCTCTGTTGGTGGTTATAGGCTTGTGATATTTAGCATTTTACTGGTAGTCGTGGTGGTTGTGGTGGCGGTGATGATGAAGATGGTAGCAGTAGTGGTGGGCGGAGGCAGCCGGTGGTGGTGATGACGGTGGTAGTTGAGCATGTGGGTGATGGTGGTGGTGCACAGTCGTGGGGGTCGTTGATGGTAGAGATGGTGGAGGTGAGTGGAGGTGATGGTGATGTGGAGGTGGTGGTACTTGTTGTACTGATGGTGGTGGTGGTGGTAGATGTTGAGGTTTATAATGATCGTGATGATAATGATGGTAGTGGTGGTGATGCGTGGCGGTGATGGTGGAGGTAGTGGTGGTTGTGGGTGTAGATGGGAGGTATAGCTGGTCGTGATGCTGGTGGGTGCTGGTGGTTGCAGTGGTGTTGGTAGTGATGGTGATGACAATAGTGGCGTTGATGATGATGATGATGATGGTGGTGGTGGTGGTGGTGGTGGTGGTGGTAGATGTTGAGGTTTATAATGATCGTGATGATAATGATGGTAGTGGTGGTGATGCGTGGCGTTGATGGTGGAGGTAGTGGTGGTTGTGGGTGTAGATGGGAGGTATAGCTGGTCGTGATGCTGGTGGGTGCCGGTGGTTGCAGTGGTGTTGGTAGTGATGGTGATTGATGGCAATAGTGGCGTTGATGATGATAATGATGATGGTGGTGGTGGTGGTGGTAGAGTCTACAGCCTTTATCAATGGGTGGTAGTGATTGTAAAGGCAGTGATAGTGGCGATGCCGTGGTAGTGGTGGAGGTCAGAAGGATATGCAAGTATACTCACCGTGGTCTCTACACAACGATATGATTATTCCAACAATTTATTCTATACTAGTTTGCTGGAAATGCAATGTATAGATTTCCCAGTCCATCAAATGCTTTCACATCCCAATGCCATCACAAGGATAAGTTCATCAAGGTCCATGGTTGGGTCAATCTATGGCTACGTGACATCACTCTCCGCATAGTCTTGAACTTGCACGATTTATGTCCAACAAATTTTACGAGGAAATCCTCACTTGCCAGAACTGGAGAACTTTTCTTCAATGTGGGTTGCAATAAGCATAGACAATATATTATATCCTTGAAATAAGACACCGTGAGCCGTAGATAAATCAATCGAGGAAGACCAGTAACATTGTAGGCCTAGTACAGTAGTAGTAAACTGAATGGCCAATCAATTAAAGAAGTCTGCTAAACAATCGTGCATCTTTTCATGCAAAACGAAACTAGCTTGTGTTGTTAGTCCATGGTTTGAGCATACAGTTTAGATGAATATATTATCGAGTCGTATTACGAGCAGCAAATACGAAGCAGAACGTGCTCACTATAAAGTTGTGTACATGGTGTTCTGCATGAATGAATGACTTTGCAAAGGGAACCGTATGCGGTTTTCTCTTTCTCCTTTCTTTATTTAGCTGAATTTGTTCTTTAGAAGCAGACACACATTCGGATCACGAATAAACAATCGTAGGTTTTACCATCATGCCAATCGATGATGTCAGAACTGAGAATAAAGATCCAAACTCACACCGTTGAGTTAGGTCAACAAAGATTAGGTAACGTCAATGGTCCAGCCCTTGGTCCAAATTCTCTGATCTCGGACGACATCAACGGTCGACCCCTCTGATCTGTAGCCACTTCTCGATGAATGATCTGTACACAATCACACTTTTTGGACCCACTCGTAGTAATCTGTGTTGGTGAATCTTCCTGTAGATAATATGGTCTTTCCACTACGTTCTTTTCTAAAGGGATTTGATATTAGAAGATATTGCCTTTGAACGACTGAAGAACTAAGGTCATGTTTACACTATACTCTGATTTGAGCTTTGATGTGGAAGTTAACCATGACTGTATGTACACAGCGCATAGATAAGCCTTATCAGAATATATTTCGACATAGTCCATGACAGATGATAACACACGAATCAATTTTCGTCGCTGGTTATGGATAGATAATGTGCATTTGTACTATGGAACCATCCCAAATGTATAAATAAATAAACCGGGAAAACTATGTTTAGAAGTTAGGCACCATGTCTTACAATAAATAATAACGTTTACATTACAATCATGCATGATTGGGGTGCGCGTTGCATGCCCAAAGGTGGGGGGGGGGGGGGTGACTCGCTTAAAAATAACACAGGGTCGTGGAATTACTTGATGACTTGTTTTATCAACAAACCAATAATCACCATTATGAACAAAAAGTGTAATTCATTAATTCAATTGTTGTAGCAGCACTCGTCGAAAATAAAGTTGTCATTAACACCTATAAATTGAGGTGCCTCTTCACCCTTACAAATTCTCTGAGAAGCGAGCAAGCAAACATGATTATCAGAAGACCCAGGGTGGATGTAGCCATGGCCATACGCACCGTGTGGGGGGGGGGGGGGGGAAGGGGGCAGTTGCCCCCCCCCCCTCCCGAAATTTTCAAGATTTACATTTTTTTACTGAAAATTTTCCAAAATTCCCCCAAGTGTGTGCATGCACCAGATCCTTCAATTTCAATTTCACAAAATTTAAATGCAAAAGCGCCCTCACGACCAGCTCGGTCGCTTCTTTCTCTTGCGTGTTTCTTCGAACATTTTACGTATTCTTGCCCCCCCCCCCCCGGAATTTTTTTTCTGCGTTACGGCTCTGAAACCTATAGGATTGCGGCTGAACTGTGAATTGAAAACTAATGTCGAGTTAACCAATATCTAAGGGAAATCGATGTCCAGGCTCAAACATCTATGGGACAGTTTATTCCATTCCGCTCCGTGGCTTTTTTCATGATTTTGAAATAAAACAAAAATATACATTATCATAATAGGCTCAATATCTTAAACAGCGCAAAGCCTGAATGGTCCTACAATTACGTATTTTCGATACCTTATATGCTTCAAATGCTAAAAAGAGATCCAGAAGAAGAAAAAAGGAACCAATGTAACTAGGCTATTCTTTACTCCGTTTAGTTACATAATCAAATGACATTCGGTCTGATGTTTCTAATGCCATTTTGATGGCTTGAATATTGTAGTGATTACATAAATTTCAATTTGTTGATAGAAAAAGAATTATCATTTGCAAAATCTGAAATTGCATATATCCCATTCCTGAGCATCGCAAATTGCAAACACAAATAACTTATAGACTTTGAGCGTGGATTGATTTATCAGAAATGTTAAGTTTTGTAGTAAGATTTTGCAAACAATCTAAATTCATAAATCCTTGCAAGCTATAAAGCGTATGGCACTGACTGGCGATAGTTGATAAGAAATTCGTTAAGATTGTTGTTCGTGAATATCACTCGAGATTTATTGTTAGCCTTATTTGTAGTACACGGGCGAGTCTGGGATTCTCTTGTTGGGGGGCGGGGGGGGGGGGGTGGCGCACTATCCGAAGAAAGTAAGAAAAGGGGGTTATTAAATTATTTTACTCCGGGAGGGGGGGGGGTGCGTAGAATGGTTTTGAAGCCAGGAACAAATTAAATGATGTTGGAGTAGTGTTTCTTTGTTTTCGTTTCTTTTCTTTTCTTTTATTTATTTTAATTTATTTATTTTGTATTACTATCTTCTCTTTTTTTTTGTACCGGGGTCAGTACCCCCGTACTCCCTGCATGCCCCATGGATTTGCCAGTGCAATGTGTCATAAGATAGTAATCAATCTTTATGAATATTTCTTAACTCCCATTGTCATGATTGTGTAAGCTCATAGGATCGTATAGGCCTGATAATTATTAGACTTTAATCATTATTGATAGATTATCTTTTTTGAAAATGATACTATATGTTAATATTTTGCAAACGCTCTCAGTTTCATAATTCTCACTCTTGTGTGAACTAAATCACAGACCTCCCAGGCTGCGATTCATTGATAACGTTTACATTTATAGATAAATTATCAATGGTGATAATTTATCTTCGGGTCTCCATTGCGAATACAGTCCCTGATGGGGGCACACATGCACTTTTAAAACGGTAGTTTAAAAATCACTAGGTTGTTTAACATAATCTTTTTTATTATGAACCTACCAACTAAAAATTTTATGTAAAACATATAGGGATTTTTTGCAAACAACTGCTGGTATAGGCTCATATGTTGAACAATCTAATGATTTTAAAACACTGTTTTAAGAGAGCTGGGCCCTATCGTACAAAGAGTTGCGATTGATTCAAATCGATCGCAACTTTGAGATTGATCTCAGCCCCTATCTCTTAAGTACACAGCAACTCTTTGTAAGACGGGGCCCAGGTGGGGTAGCTCCCCATCTTCCCGCCCAAACAAATTTACCAATACCATGCATTCTTTTTGTTTTTCTGACCTCCGGTCAGACCATTTTTGATCCTCGACTGGATTAAGAAAATAAGTATAGGGAAATTGACCCTGTTGACAGCAGTTTAGTTATCAAAAGTCTTTTTTTTTAATATTCTCCTTGTAAAAATTTCCTGACTTAACAGAATAGGGTTTATTTTTATTGTTCGGATATTTTTTTTGGGGGGGGGGTATGGGGGCGAAGTGCTCTTCTTTCAAGTCCAAGCAATTCAACGGTGAATTGATGGTATTCATGTATTGCGTGTTCTCCAATTCAAATTATTTATTGAAGATAAGGTTTAAAAATCAAATCTTTCTCCATCCATCTCTCTCTCCCCCTCTCTAAATGTTGATCCTTTTCCTTCGTTCTTTCTTTCTCTCTTTGTTTTTTCATTCCTTCTCAGCCTATCAAATATTCCTCTGGTTTTTTCTAACTCCTGAGTCGTGACACCTTTTTTCTCCTTAGCATGCGTTTATAATAAGTGAAAATGAGTGGATAACGATCACAACGAGTTTTTTACATTAAAAAAAAAAAATCATGATTCTTTCTTTTTTCGAATGTTGTCATCACAACGCTTTGATATCAAAATACATATTTCACATTAAAGTTCATTTCAACCAATTATAGCTTATAATACAGAATATTCTAAAATACAGAGACATTTATATAAAACAAAACTATGAATTGCACGACCTAGAAATATTGTGAAATTTCTCATCTATGAAGAATGAAAAGCGTGTCTTGTATTTCAGAGTGAAGCTGTAGAAAATACATTCATTGCAAAAGATTAAGGCATAAATGCCGATCTGGAAATGTTTTAACAATTCAAGGGCGACATACTAGTATAAGGAGATCTATACATGAAGGCACTCTCTGCGGGGCAAGTCCATGCAATTATAAGGAGTCTAGTAGTAACTCCATGGTCCATGCAAGGTTATTTTGTTCAACATACTAGTATACTGACCCTCCACCACAAAAGTTGATTTTTTAAATAATTTTTTAAAAACCCATTTGAAAGTTTAGACTCTACGCTTTAAACTGTTATATAACTTGATTTATGTGGACCAAGCAAACTCTTTGAAGTTTTGTTGAGAATGCCAGCATGTCAGATGGGCCAATGACTAAAAAATTATAGAGAAATGGGGCTGTCAAGAAGATTAACGATTTCCCACTGTCTGTGGCACAAAATAGATTGAATCAAAATTCTCCACTAATCACTATGAAGAATTAATCGGATTTGGGTGAAACCAAGCATACAGTTCAAATAGAAAGAATCATCTGCTGCTCTCGGAATGTTATGCAGCGCATAGTTTCTTTTTTTTTTTTTTTTCCTTTTTTTTTAATAGTTATTCTCAAATTCTCCTCTAATCACTATGAAGAATTAATCGGATTTGAGTGAAACCTATAGCATACCGTTCAAATAGTAAGAATCGTCTGCTGCTCTCGGAATGTTAGGCACCGCATAGTTTCTTTTTTTCCTTTTTTTATAGTTATTCTCAAATTGAGACTAGAACATAAATCCCGGAAAAGCACATTTTTTTCATAAATGCCCGAAAAATTGTCATTTCAAATTAAAGAAAGAAAGAAAAAAAATTGCCACATCGTAGTTCAACCTCATTTCTTGTCAAATATCAGATTAATGAACTTTCATGAAACACGGAAAACTAGAAATCGATTTTCCATCCCAAACCCAAATTTTTAGCTGTTTGTGTTAAAACGCTCATAGCGACTGATTTGTCGTTTTGTGGTGGAGGGTAACATATTATTTCAGTACCTGATGATTTTATCAAGCTAATAGTCCTACTGGCATCTTGAGCCAGAAAAAAAAGAATTTCTTTGTCACTTTTTGACTACTTCATGATACAATCCTCTAATATTTGGTAACGAATGGAACCATTGGCGTAAATCCGGGGGGGGGGGGTGTGAGGGACATAATCCCCCCCCCCACTTTTTCGAGAGGGGGGATGGCGTGTACAAATATCCCCCCCCCCTCATTTTCAGTGAAAATGATATTGTAATTAATCAGTTGGTGAAATTGATTAAGATGTCATAAAGGACGGTCATAAAGTGGAATTTTATTTGAAATGCTCTGAAAAACAAGAAAAGATGTTATTTTTCGCTCGTTCGCAAAATGAAAATTTTTTTTTGTGTGTGTGGGGGGGGGGGGGGTCTGCGCAGGTGAGTGAGGGTATATGTGTATACTTAAGTGTGAGTCCATGCAAGAAATTTCGGCAAAGAAGTCGATCATCCCCCCCCCCCCTCCTCAAAATGGATTTACCCTGGTGAATGGAACATACACTGGACTTGCCCTTTAAATAAAAAATTAAGTAGACACAACTGTTTGCGTTTTAGTTTATATACATATTTAAAAATGGATTCGTTTTTTTCAAAGATCTGTACAATTTCAGTATTAACAGTGCAAGAAAAGAGACATTGGTCAAAGTCAACCTCATACAGTGGCAGATCCAAGATTTTTTTCCAGAAAGAATAGAAGCCTTACAACTTTGACAAGCCCAACATGGGTTTTGCATCCTTTCCAGGGGCATGGTGATATCTGCAAAGTATGAGACAAGCCTCCTCCTCCCCCCCCCCAAAAAAAGTACATTAATATAAGAATGAATGAATGAATGAATGAATGAATCAATCAATCAATCAATCAAGAAATAGATAAATTTCAAAAATAAGAAAAAAATTTCAAATTAATTAAAATTATTAAAAACGGTTCTTAAATGTGGCCCAGGCTTCAAGAGTACACCTTGAACGTCTGTACTTGGGTCTTTGTCAAAGGATGGCAGATATTGGCGGGGGAGGGGGGAACATGCCCCTACTTCCCACCTCTGAGTCTACCACTGTTATGAATTATTTCTACATGAAATGAATTATTTCTACATGCACATAAAAAACCTCAGCTTCAATTTTTGGCATGCAGTCGCAAACTTTAAAAAAGATTGTATCCCACTCCCCTCAACGAAACACGCCCGCGCGTCCGTAAAGTTCGAGTACGGATCCGTCAATGACCTTTATAATGGACAGCAGTCCAATATTCTTCCATAATCGAAAGTTACCTCGAAATCGAGGCTTAGTGGTGATCGGAGAAAGTCAAGTAAAAGTATACATTGCAGGCTTGGCCTTCATGTCCGTCGGATATCTTCCATGCCGAAAATGATTTCCATCTCAAGGCGTTGTCGGATATAAACTCCAGTGATGATCCGCCTATAGACTGCTACTTTTGGTACATTCTTCGACATAGACAACGAAATCGGCCACAAGGCAAGAGAGTGACCCTAAACATAAATCTTCCGGAATCCGTCAACATCTTAAGACTGGAATCAGGCTAATTTTCAACTTCAATCGACATCAAGACGCATTGGTGATCGAGTTGGCGGTCGTGTCGTCATCTGCAACAGTTTGGCTTGTCACGCAGTTCCTTCTCCAGTTTAATGCTTTTCGCTCTCGGGCTAGCACAGGGGTTGAGCTTAGGGTACTGCAAAGGTAGAGAGTTAAGACGGTAAATAGAAAATAAGAAAATTTCACCGTGATCAAAATGCTTTTTTTTTAATGCATGCATCCAAAGGACTGTATGCAGCAATATCCCCCCCCCCCGCCCTCACGAAAAAAGTAGACAGATCAAGAGACGAAATAACAATCAAACAAAACAAAAGGAAAGATAAAGCAACTTGTTTCTCAAAATCATAAAATTGGTAGAAAGAAAGCTATGCAAAGTTTTTCTTTTGTAAACGTAAGTTTGCAAGGAAAAAAAGAAAAGAAAGGAAAAATACAATTTTTATTTTAGACAATGAAAACATTATCAATTGGTTTGAAAATGATTAACATTTATCAATCATGCATATTTAAATCGTATTTACTTCAATACCAAACTACTACACTCTAAACAAAATTAATGACTATGGGCCAGCTGGGTGCAAGTAATATATCTAGTAAAAAAAAAGTTACTATATTCTAGTCAGAAATGACTGAGTTCTAGTCAAAAGAAGACTAGAAAATAGTCACAAACGACTAAAATATAATACAAAATGACTAACATTTTAGTTGCACCCAGCTGACCCTTTCATCTAGTCATTTTTAACTGATTTTTTTTAAAGAGTGTACTAAATACATTTATCTACCATTAGTACTAGAAAGACGGAAGTAAATATTGAAACACGATGTTTAATTCTATGATGATTACCGTATATTTCAGTATATTGTTGGCAAGCATACGGAAGGAATCAAAGACGAGATGATTCTCTCTTGCGCTGACTTCCAAATACGGACATCCGAGACACAGGGCAAGCTATAAGAGGAAGATGAAGTTGTATATTCAATTACATTTCTTATGGCTACGACACAGAAAACAATGATTATTGCTGAATGAATAGCGTGGGAGAGATAAAGCCACAGAGATAGATACAAAATGCCGGTGAAGAAAAAAAGAGGGAAAGACGAAGACAACTAAAGCAATGGGAAACGAGAAGTATTGATTCGAAACGATTTGATTTGAATCGCTTACTTAAATGCTGCATAGCAGCCCCACGGCTCAACTGCATTCAGTTTATGATTAAAAATTGAACACACAATATTGTTAAAAACAACTTTTACATATTATGGATAAAGAACGAAAACACATGTAAAAAATTATAGTAAACAGGGCCAAGTACACCGTACTTGAGGTCCGATTCACCGTTTTGCTGGGTACCCCATCTACGTGCTAAACCTGACAGGGTCGACTGAAAAATTAATAGTCCATGAAACCCAGAACACGCAATGAGTAATGATTTATTCCAAATGGGGTTTCATTAAAGTGGACGTGGAAAGTGATTTGTTAAGGAAAGGGGTATCCATTCTTTATCTCCCGGTCAGTTTTTTTTCGCAACAGATATTCTATTTCTTTTATGTGTGATGATAATGTTACATATGCTAGGTGAATTTTTTACAATCATAACTTTCTGTTATAATACGATCACAACGACTTTCGAAAAAAATCAACCCAAAGGCAAGCATAATATTATTTTACGTCGCATATTATATTCAGATTGTGTTTTAAAACATAACAATAACTGTCCATTTCAAAAGGTGATTGACAAAGCTACTGAAATTCTCTAAAATAAGTGATTTTTCGAAAGCAGTTGCGATCGTATTTTATCCTCCTACAATTCAAGCGAAAGTATTCTGGCTTTTTGAAAAAAAAAATCCCGCAGCGATTAAACAAGACTCTGAGCCCCTGACTAATCAGATGAACAGATGTTTACCTCGTGACCATGTTCTATGCTGACTTCCCGCCAATCGGCAAGGTCCACCTTGTTGCCTAGCAACATCCATACTGCTTCCGGGTCAGCATTCTAAGAAGAAAGTCACAAAAATCATGAAGTAAAGCACAAAAAACAAGAACAACAGACTGAAACAGAATCAGCCTTTATAATAATGACTAACACGGTGAAAAGTTTCGTTTTCTACGCATGTATATATTAGACCCCCCCCCCCAAAAAAAAAAAGACTTTAGGAAATGAGATTGCAGAATTTTTGTTTGATTTGTTTTGTTTTGCTTTGTTTTGATTTTGTTGTTGATGTTGCTGTCATCGTCGTCGTCGTCTGTTTTTGTAATGTTGTTGTGTATATGTGGGGTTTTTTCTGTTGTCTTTTTCTGTTTGTTGTTGTTATTGATGTTGTTGTTGTTGTTGGCGAATTTGGAGAGAAAGGCTACCCCCCCCAAAAAAAAAAAAGAAAAAAAAAATTATATTTCCTTTTGAAGGGGATTTTGTTTGTCTGTTTGTTTTGATGACTGTTAAATAAACATCTGGATTTACTTGCTTGCTTGCTCGCTTATCAAATAATTTTCGGCCCCTCCCCCCCCCCCCCCCCCGCATGGTAAGAGAAACATGGATCAGCCCTTGTCTTTGATAGTGATGTCTTATTGTGTTTGCAGCGATATCCATGACACAGTCACGCGCAAGCAATTACAATCGCGACTGTTCTCCAGTACAATAGTTCGCTATCCACTTGATCCCTTGATCACTAAACATGATAGATTTCGAGACAGCTTTGAAAACATTCTATTTTGCGGATTATGGATGGTCGACGTCACCTCCCCCTATTGCTAAATTGCTCTGTCTGCTGTGATTATCATTGCCAAATCCGGCTTTGCCAGTGGCGTAACAACCGGGGGGGGGCAGAGTGCCCCCCCCCCCCCTGAAGGATTTCAGCGGGAAAATCCACCAAACCACCGGGAAAAAATGAAGGAAGGGAAAGGAAGAAAAAGGAAAGGAGAAAGGGAAAGGAAGAAGAAAGGGAAAGAAAGAAGAAAGGAAAAGAAAGGAGAAAGGGAAAGAAAGGAGAAAGGGAAAGGAAGAAGGAGAAAGGGAAAGAAAAAAGGAGAAAGGGGAGAAAGAAGAAGAGAGAGAGGAAAAGAGGGAAAGAAAAAAAAAGAGAAGAAAGCAAAGTGAAACAAAAGAAATGAGGGAAAATTTAGTGCCAAAACCCGGGAGTTTCCGGGGGCTCCTCCGCATTGGCTTTCCCTGTAGACCCCCATCAGGGGCCCTAAGCCAGAACCCTGGGACCCACCCGCTAAGGGCTTCACAACAAGCAACTCGCGGCGCGGGCTCACCTCCGCATATTCTATTTCTAGACTTAGTTACCGGGAAATTTTCGGCTCAGCCCCCCCCCCCGAAAACAGGCAGAGAATTACACCACTGATTCTAGACTTAATTAGCGGGAAATTTTTGGCTATGCATATGCCTCCCCCCCCCCCCCCACCCCATAACAGGCAGAGAGCGTAAGAAGAGTGGGAACTGACAGCGCAAAAACGCCGGAGCTTCCGCGCTTTGTGCGGGAGGGGGAAACTCCCCCCTCCCTGCACCCTCCCCTCTAGGGAGCACTACATTGGCGTAAATTCCAGGGGGTAGGGGGATCTATCACCCCCACTTGGGGGAGAGGGGGATGGTGTGTACAAATTCCCCCCCCCCCATGCAGACACACTTTTAAAGGAACAAAATATATTTCAGTTAATCAGTAAGTAAAAATTCTGAATATCTATCATAAACAACCATTATATTTTAGAATTTCAATTTGAAAATGCTATTGAAAACAAAAAAGTGGTTATTTTTGGCTCACTCGCTTCGCTCGCTCGTCAAAATCTTAGGATTTCCATCCGAAAATGCGATTAAAATCGAGAAAAGTGGTTATTTTTGGCTCGCTCGCTTCGCTCGCTCGCAAAACAGATATGAAAATGTGTGTGACAGGGAAAAAAATCGTTCAAAAGGTTTTTCATCCCCCACTCCTCAAATTGGATTTACGCCGGTGGAGCACTACCGTCCTCCTAAAATGCAGTCCTAGCTACGCCACAGATTCTAGACATAGACTAGTTACCGGGAAATTTTGGGCTCTGCCCCCCCCCCCCCCTGATAACAGGTACCTGTTACGCCCCTGGGCTTTGCACTGGTTTCTTTAAATTTGCTTGGCCAAGAAGTGATGTCTAAATTCTTATAAAATGTATATATATTTCCTGATAGTATTTATGAAATGTAAACTTTACGCCAAATTCTAAAATATGGACAAACATTTAGCAATGATTACAGTACTATATTTCATTAATACTGTGAAAACCTGCTATATGATTTCCTATGTATCCTATTAAATCTTAACTTTACAGGGAATAGATCGGTATCTAATCGAAATATGTATGAGCATTTCATCATTATTGGGAATCATAAGTGAATGTACAAGATCTTCAAGACATTGCTTCAAACATAATATGTTCATCATAGTTTCGGTGCAACGATCTCCAAACAGTCTACAGTTTGCACGAAGCAGGTCAATATCTAATTGGCGTTTTTATCAGGAGAAAAGTAGTTTACGTGATAATATTCATATTGAAATGATGACTATTCTGCGTGTATGAACAAAGTTCAAGGAATTCGGCAACAATGCAGAAGCGTTGCCAACTTTTTTTTAGGATCGGGTCGGAGGGGAGGGGGAATAGTGTATTGACGATAAACTGTATGTTTATATTCATGCTAAAATGGCTCATGGAAAATACAGAATTATTATTATCCCAACCAAGCAATGGCATATAAAAATAAAACCACATGCTTACTAACAATAAAACCTCGACAAAACAAGGGATTTTTTCATATATTTAAATGACAATAGGTGAAAAGTATAACGAAAAATAGTGCGACTACATTTTTAAATATTTTAATGGTAACTTTCCTTTTTTTCATTAAACCGTAATTAACAATTCGACATATAGGATACACAGTTAATGACGTGATGAGGGGGGGACCGACCCTATCCCGCCCTACCCCCTTGCACGCCCTTTGCATTCGGTCACTGTATCTTGCAGTATATCTCGTTCAAATACAATATTGTTATCTGAGGAAGTATGTGGCTACATAAACAACTTAAGAAGACTTGTTATCTTTCTTCTGTCAACAATACAACAATTCTATAGACATGACAGAGGATGACTTAGCATATGAAAAGATGTTCTACTTGTAATAAATATTGGATTGAAGTTTTCATAAGATTTTTAATTTGCAATAATAATAATAAATGACAGATTTAGTGAGAAAAAGGCATGTTATACAAAAGTCAAAGCGTAAAGAGAGTCTTCGAAAACTGACATGACATGAAACTGTCGTAACATTATACATCCTCCCTCCTTCCCCATTAGCAAACCATTGGAGAATATTCGAATTAATATGTTACAAGCATCAATTCCGATCAGCGATGGTTTTTCTAGGTCCCTGAATCAAGCATCAATCAGTTACAACTATTCACGTTTAGGGACCAACACTGAACGTCACCATCCGAGCTACTTCACTTGTTTTCGAACAGCGGTCCGATGAAGCGGTGGATTTAGTAGAGTCACAACCGGCCCGTAACCGCCCTCTCCCCTTTTCTCCCATTTGGCAAATCTCGAGTACTGTACAGGAACAAACACAAAATACGCCCCCCCCCCCTATATTGAGTATTTTTAGTTTCTCAAGTTTGCATCTTTGATTTTTTATTGATGTTGTATTGTTTTGTTTCACAAAATCCTGGAAATGTCCTTGATCCAGCGAATTCGCTTTAAAGGCAAAGACCAGAGATGACTAATAACGTCAGACTTACTTAAATCCATCATCCCCCCCCCCCCCATTCCACTTCTTTCCTCATTTTTTTTTTTTTTTTTGGGGGGGGAGGGCTTTAAAATTACCTCAATTGCCATGGGGATCCAGACCTCCTTGAGATGCTCGAAGGAGTCCCTCCTCGTGACGTCATATACCAGGACCACGCCCATGGCCCTGCGGTAGTACTGTGAGGTGATGGCGTGGTACCTCTCCTGCCCCGTGGTATCCCACAGCTGAAGCCGCACCTTCGTGGCCCGGTCCAGTGTAAGCTTGGCTATGCTGAAGTCTACACCTGTAAAACAAACACAATGTGACGTCACGATATATTACGTAATTACTATCATTAGCAGACACACCTGACATAGGACATCTCGTGGGAACGTCAGCATGGTCAGCCTACGAGATCAACAACTAGTAGGCCCAGTACGTTGAATGCTAAGAAAATTTGTCGCAAGGCCCGTAAGACCAACATGCTAGTCTCTTGGGATGTCGGTCTCGTCGGCCGTCCATGCTGTGACGTCATATACTCGGACCACGCCCATGGCCCTGTGGTAATGAGTTGTTAGCTGGGTACCACTCCTATATACCCCGTGGTATGTGGCCCCTCTCAGTGTCATGCAGCTTAGCTATATATGCTGAATCCACACCAATGAAACATACGACCCTGACGTCATAATATATCTTATCTTATGAATAAATAATTATCGAAATCGGCATCAGCGGCGCTGATATAGCGAAATAGTTAAAATTCATTACGACATTCAATTTCGAGTTTTATCTGTCAAATATTTATATCTGCTCTCATAACTTAGACTCAAATAAATGCACAAAATTATGGATAGGCCTATCTGCAAACGTTAGCAACAAAAGCAACCTCCTCTTTTTGACAATAAGGGCAATCAAACAAAGTCGATTGTTTACTAAAATTTCTCCTGACCAGAAAAGCAAACAAAGGGCGAATTCACGCTGAGAAATATTTAACGTTCTGCCCAAAGTCAAGGGGAAAATAGTATACTTTTTAAACTTGGTATTCATTGTATTCACGATGGCTTGCTTGCTTGCTGTATGATGTACGAACGACCGAATATTATAAACAAAAAGAACACATTCTTGATTTTAAAGCTTGGAAAAATTTTCGTCGATATAAACCCATGGTGGATAAGGCATGAGATATCATTCAACGATTAAATACATTCGGGGATTACTTGACGACGCCGAAAGGAAAAATGTCAGACGATTTGACTCAAGTGGTTGTACAACTTACACATTTGAATACCTTTGAAAACGGCAGAGCACTGTACTACTGTATTTAGTGTGCTCAGTCCTTTAAGGAAGCTATCTCGAGTTTTTACATCATCCTGCAATCTTTTGAACGGTATAATGGTGGTGCATGATTCCTTATTCTTGTTATAACAATCATGTTCGGAGTACATATGACAATGCATCCAGATCTATACAAATATTAGGAATATCACGCTTGAAAAGTTTAATCGTGGGAATACAAAAATCTTTTTGTTGGCAGTAACCGGCTAATGCTATTGGGGATCTCGTATACTGCATTATAACAACCTAGGAAATGGGTAATTTCCCACATAAAGACATAGTACACCTTTCACTATGAATTACTATATATAGTGTAAATATAAGAAATAATGACAGAAACATTATTCGATTTTTTTTTAAACTTGTTAAATCAAATGAGTAAAAATCAGTGAACATTATCACCATGAAGCAATTTGTCATACAGATTTCACTGCATGCAGTATAGTGAAGTATGCTGCAAATTTTCCAAAAACGGACCAATTGTCATGGGGCTAAGCCATTCAGGGAATATTTTGATTGATAATGCTGATGATGTTGGTTTGTTGGCGGTGATGATTGTTACGATGATGGTGGTGATGATGATGACCAGTGATGATGATGATAGTGACCACGATTATGTTAATGATATGGATCATGACCATGATGATTATGTTGGATAAGAGGACAAGGATAAAGACAAGAATAACTTTGATGACGATATGATGTCGGTGGTCATTGCCATAGAGGTGTCATGGTCTAGCGAGATGCGTCGCCGGGCTGTAGATCACATGGTTCGCCGTTCGAGTCCCGCCGTGGCAGTTCTGATAGGATCCATGGTTTTAGTAAGACATTAATCTACAATTGCCACTCTCGACCCAGGTGTAGTTAATGGGTACTAGGTAGGAAGAACTGCTGAGAGCGCTGTAATAGCAGCCATACTAAAGTCAGGGTAATAACAGAGGAGCCGCGCCAGGAGTGTCTGACAAACATGAGTGCTATACAAGAACCCACCAGTAGTAGTAGTAGCAGCAGCAGCAGCAGCAGTAGTAGTAGCAGTAGCAGTAGTAGCAGCAGCAGCAGCAGCAGCAGCAGCAGTAGTAGTAGTAGTAGTAGCAGCAGCAGTAGTAGCAGTAGCAGCAGTAGTAGCAGTAGTAGTAGTAGTAGTAGTAGTAGCAGTAGTAGCAGTAGCAGTAGTAGTAGTAGTAGCAGTAGTAGTAGTAGCAGTAGTAGTAGTAGTAGCAGTAGTAGCAGTAGTAATAGTATAGTAGTAGTAGTAGTAGTAGTAGTAGTAGTAGTAGTAGTAGAAGTAGTAGCAGTAGTAGTAGTAGCAGTAGTAATAGTAGTAATAGTAGTAGTAGTAGTAGTAGTAGTAGTAGTAGTAGTAGTAGTAGTAGTAGTAGTAGTAGTAGTAGCAGCAGTAGTAGTACAGTGAAACCTGTATATAAAGACCCAAGGGAGACAAGAAAAGCAGTCTTTATGAGCAGGTGGTCTTTATGGACAGGTTCCTTTAATGCACATGTCAATAGGAAAAACGATTCAAGGGAAACAAAAATTGTGGTCTTTAGAGACAGGTGGTCTTTCTATACAGGTGGTCACTAAAGCAGGTTTGACTGTAGTAGTAGTAGTAGTAGTAGCAGTAGTAGTAGTAGTAGTAGTAGTAGTAGTAGTAGTAGTAGTTAGTAGTAGTAATAATATCATTTTTGGTATTATTATTTTCATTATAACTACTAATGAGCATGATAATAATGATGGTAATATAGTGACGATGATGGTGGTTTGGGTGACGATAAAATGGAGGGTGACCGATGATGCAGAGATGAGTAAAGTGATGACGGTGGTGACAATGATGACAGGCGTACTATATAATGCAAGTGGCGTAGTCTAAATAATGAAAAAAAAAACTTTCTTAAACGCATTTTTACGTTACTTTGAAATTATTTATTCAGATTTGATTTCAAATTCTGAATAGTGCAAGCACTACGGGTATCAGATGGCAATTTGCTGCATAACGAAGCTCCTCTGCAATGCTGTTTTACAATAATCTTGTGATACGAAAGAACATCATGACAAGAGTCTATTCATAGGGCAAAATGTATTAGAGTTAGGATACACTCTTAAAACAAACTAATTTTTAAAAATGACTAGACGAAAGGGTCAGCTGGGTGCAACTATTATTCCAGTCATTTAGAACAAAGACATTTCTGACTATATAGAATATGGTTTCTGACTAAAATTTGGTAAGGTATATGACTAGACGTATTAGCTGTACCCAGTTGACCCTTAATCTAGTCATTTAACTAGTTTGTTTTAGAGTGTACGAAAAAGAGAATTAACAACTATTACTTTCTGAGTCTGTGCAGCCAGTGCCAATGATCAAGAGTGGAACAGCACTCGAAAGTAACAAGTAAACTACATTATTCGCATAAATATCTAATGCGGTGTAGGACCAATGCTTGTAAGTATAAGCAACAAGAGGACCCACGGCTTTAAGTCCTCTCCAAGGGACCTGGGGGGCTTTTCATGAAACAATCAGTCGGTGGTTTTCACCGACTTATTTGCTTTCAGCCAATTAGACGCGAGTATTTTCAGTAGCTTATAACATTTGTCGGTGATTTTCACCGACAAAACTCTTCATGAAACGCTCCCCTGGTAATGAGGATTAATGCCTAATTACCAAAGGGCACTAGCGCATGGACTTGGTTTCGAACCCGGCTCATCGGATTACAAGACCATTGCTGAGGAGGGGACTTTGGGGATTAGATCCATTTAGTGCTTCGAACCTAACTGTATCCACTCGTTTTGAGTTGTCTGCATTTTATTACACATGGGTTTTTTCCCCCGCCATTCCTGGTGGAAGTGCATTGCTGATTTTTTAGATATATATATGTTGATTTCATGTATTGTTTGATTTATGGAATCAATAAAAGACAAAAAAGAAAAAAAAAACAAAAAATGCTCTATATAGCTCTACCAAGTGAGCTATCGAATGAGTACACAAAGATGTCAATCAGCTTTTACACTGGCATCTGTGAGCAATGTCAGTGACCACTATTACGTCATGATCAGAGTGTGATTGCCATTAACAAATAACAATTCCACGGTTGTGGTGATAACAATGAAATTAGTATCTTCGAAAGCTGACCAAACGAACGGTGAAAGATAATGCCTATCTCAACTTACCCGTCGTTATGATAGGTGTTTCATCAAAGCTCCCTTCTGCGCACCGAGTCACCAAGGAGGACTTCCCGGTCGCGATGTCTCCAATCAAAATGGCGGAAAGTAACAAGTCATCAAACATACCAGCCATGTCCCAAGAAGGGAACAAAATATACCAAAACTATCATCCGCTTGCCATGGTCCCATACACCTTAAACGATGTATGGAGCTATCCACCCCTCATGAAAAGTTTATCCACTCTTCAAAGTTTATGATCGGCAATAATGATGACAATCAGAGATTTTCCGATGACATAACAGGCTTAATGAAATGCTATTAGTCCACAATAAAGTTCGTTTTATCACGGTGACAGTCTATGATCAGGTCCAGAATTGATGGCTAATTTCCTAGTTTGCGGTCTATAAAATGCGGGGGTGCGCCTTAAGCAGAACGATCAATATTTATATGACACAACCAAACTGGAATAAAGGACGAATGCAGCGTCCTCATTCATAATGTGGACATAACGCGTGCAATCTCCATGCGCAGATACTATTCTGTCTGGTTGGTGACGAAACTGCTAGCAGACGACGATATCGCGAAGTGTCGCGGACAATGGCGGAAGATAGTACGGCGTATAGTAGGAAGTTCCCAAAGTCAAGATCCAGCATTCGGTCACATGACTCGGGAGGCTATTCCTCACAACAATCAATGGTCGTAAACAATCTTGGTGTAAATACAAATGAACAGCCTTTGAATTCGGACGGTGGCAAAGGTTATTTTAAGGGGACACGCGATACAAATTCATCGAAGATTTGCGAATCATAGCCTCGAAGAAGCACGGATATCAATTTTCCTTGATCAAACCTTCGGTGATTTTATCTTGGCTAACACGTAGACGTGCAGCCAGGCGTATCACTGGGATGTTATCATTATCACTTACTTAGCACACCTTGATGACGTCACCATCCTATCTTTTCCATGGAAATCAAGGTACATGTATGAGATTCGCTAAGCATGATCACATGAATGAGAAAAATATGTACAGATCACCATGTTGTCAAGTTAGTTAAACTCTGTCTGAGGGATCTTTGTGACGTTTCTTCCAAACTTCATTTCCACCCTTTCAGTCAGTCTAGCTTACTTGCCTCCGTGAATCGCATATGATCCTATCTCTTTAAATTTTCTTTGAAGTTTATTCCTAGTAATCGTCCTAACAAAGAAAGTTTAGTTAAAGCTGTTTCTTCCTGTGTCTGAGAAGATTATCGTGTTTGTTCCGGTGTTAAGTCTTTCAACAGAGTATCTGCAGAAATTAAGAAAACAAAAGGAAAGGTTAATGGAACAGAGCAAGAATTTGCGTTCAGATAATTATATACATCATGATGATAACAGTGATTCATGATGTATATAATGATGATAACAGTGATTATAACAGTGATTGTTCCTGTATAACAAAATACAAATACATGAACATTTCACTGATGACAAACAAGTTGTCACACAGATATCAACAAAAGCGCGAAACGACATCCAAATACAATATCAAAATATTGACAATGCAGCAGCCATACCAGCTTGTATACATTACTGACTGACTCCTTGCACACCTTAAACCGTAAACCTCATCCTCATCCACGTTATCAGTACTACCATGCAAACCTCCACATTTAACACCGTCCAATATTCTATTTCATTCTAAAGATGCGGTTGCAATATTCTGAGAACATAGAGGTGACAATACCAGCCCTTTTCATAACTGTACGTCTGAACCATGCAGCAAAAAGTACCTGATCAGAACGCTTCGCAGCACATTGCCAACATAGTAAGAAGAATAGCAATTTTCTTTCAGAAAACTTGCAATGCTCTATAATTGTAATTCAGAGGCGGATCCGGTGGGGGGGGGGGGCGAATCCGCTGCCCCCCCCCCCCGCCCTTTGAAACCTTTTTATTTGCATATCAGTGAGATTTTTTGGGGGGGAGGGGGAATACAACTGTAAATGCAGAGGACATTTTTTTCATAGCCGACCATC
>CM057164.1:3620292-3746535 GCA_029962745.1 Echinometra lucunter | reverse complement strand
AAAGTAAAATTGCTGTTGGAGCTTCTCCATCTGTGTAAAAAAGTGTAGTTGATGTATTGCAGTTTGCCCATCATGTCCCACACTTACACATACTTATAAATCTTGACTAGAATTGATGATTAACACAAAGTTCTGTCAGTAACCATGGTAACAGATCAATGAATCGAGCCCCCGAATTTTACTAAACCCCCATCAAAAATGTGGCCCTCTTCTTCTTCTTCTTCCTATTCACTACAGTCCACCTCTGGCATATACTCAGTTTACTAGTTTTAGAATGACAGGAACGAAGCACATAATTCATTATTGTATACCTGTAGCGATGCCACACTGGCCGCAAAAACGCCACATATCGCTGTCCGACAACACGAAAATTCCCAATCGACGCCTCTTTTCCTGCCTTTATTTTGTGACTAAAATAATTATGATCTAGAAGATGATTAATCAACATATAATGGAAGAATAAATTACATTTATCATATTTCTAATGTTCTTTAATCGGTCTGAGTCCACTTTCAGTAAGAAAAGATGAAGTTTCCAAGACGTCTTTTGTGTATATTTACAACAATGTATAGCGTTATGACAGCAAATGTAAACATTGGCTACATTTTTTGGGGGGAAAAAGTGACGTAATTTAGCAGGCAGAACTACGTAACTCGAGTTTTTTCGATCGGAAATGGACTATCGTTGTCTATTTTTCAGGTAAAGGTACATAAGTAAAGTTACGATGTTTTGGCAGATCATTTTCCTCGACATGAGGCAGGTCGTGGCAGAACTACGTATCTCATACGTGCGTGCTGCACTAACGGGATTCTTATGATCTGACAAAACTACGTATCTCCTGCTTGAAACCATGCGTGCCGAATTTAAAACACACTAGCTATACGCACTAGGAAGATACGCTGTTTTGCCAGATCCCAGCGCACGCGTCACATGTGGCATCGATCAGGTGTAATCTGGCAGTAATTTTGTCAGATCATTATGCTGGTGAGTATGCTGCATTGATCTGGCAGAACTACATATCTTTTAAGGACTGCAAAATATTCATAAATTGTTGATGAAGAATTCGTATTTTGAGTTAAGTAAAAAAAAATATGTTTCCCTCTTCTTATAGAACACAATTCCAAGTTGTAAAAATAAATACATGAAAAAAGGCAAGCACTTAAACTTCCAACGTGAATATCTTTAAATCGCTAAAATAGAGATACGTAGTTTTGCTAGATCACAGCCGACCTAGGCTGCTATACAGGCTGCAAGATGGCTTCAAACGAAGGTAAGACTGTAAGCTCTCACTTTTACAAAAAATCCGATTTTTTTTTAACATGCTTTTTATTGGAATTCAGAACCTCAAAAAAGAGAAATTTTAGGCATCATTTTAGGGTGTCTTTGGAGGGATATAACTTGAATATTACCCCTAATGGCAATGTCATGAACCATATTTTTGAGTAGCTTGATTTGTACTCGATCGATGCACTACCAAACTTGTAGCCAATATTAATAACGCAGCAAAATCAAAATTGTAATATTAAATGTTATAATTCATATGATTCTAGAGTAGTCTATGGCATTTTGTCTTGCTAATAAGTAATAATGCAATTATCTTACCTTTTATGGATCTCTATTTTGTATTAATCAATTTAGGTCTCGTTATTTCTGTAAAACTTTTCCAGATCCAGTGCGTCGCAATACGACATCGAATTTTGCGATAGTGATATCTCAGGAATTTTTCGTAAATTACTTAATTAGATCTAGACAGTAGTCTACGGTATTATTACTCTTCTTCTTGCGCCCATTCAAAACTTTGCTTTGTCTTTGGTGTCACTCAAATGAGAATAATTTTTGGTAAAATTTTAGAAATCATGAACTGAAAATTGTCTTCTCAGAAAATTAAAATGTGCGCGAACCATACTAGTCTATGGTCCCCCCATCATACATGTAAGGCTACGGCGCGGCTACGCTACGGCCTACGCTACGGCACACTCGGTTTGCTGTGCCCCTAGCCTAGGCCTAGCAGCGGCTGTGCCACTGCCATTTGAATGGGAGCTGGAGCGTGCAGCACAGTCACAGAGTGACACGTATGCACGATCCACCAATGAGCTTGAGGGGAGATCGAAAGTTTTTCAATTTTACACATCGCACACACAATATTCACTCAAATTTGAGTACCACGCTAGAACAATACAATACAATGATGCATATAAAGATTTCTTTGTATAAATTGATAGCTGCTCTTTACCTGAAATTTTAGTTTCAAGTACGTTCAGAATCTTTCCCTCACGGAGCAGAAGCTGACGTCTGTTCAAGAGGTCATGACACAGGAAGTGTTTGCCAAACGTACGTACGTTTGCTCAATTTTGATTACTCCACTTATTCATGCATATCCATTTTTGTGTAAAGAAAAACTTAAGATTTTTAGACCAATCAAAGTGAAGAAAATGAGGAACCTACGAACCGATGGACCAATCACAGACGTCCTCTTGAGCTAATCAAGCCGATGGATCGCGAAACAAAGGAAAACAGTGTCTATGGCGGGAAGATTGGGGGAGCATGAAAGTCTTTGTAGACCCGAAAGACAAAATGAAAATCACAATGCGGTTTTTACCCCTACCCAAAATAAATGAGTGCTCGGACAATCAAAGCAAGTGGCTAGCAGTTTCTGCTCCGAATATCCCCAAATACATGGAATATATTACCTGGAATAAACAAGATTTTTGACCAAGTACCAAACCTCTCTTCCCTTTTGGATGCTATTATTCGCTCATCTCTTTGGCGATTGGATTACGGATTTTTAGTGATTTTTCATTGTGTTGTCATGGCAAGTGTCGTCTGCAAAGGAAATCCCCCGAACCACGTGGACAACTAACGGAGTACCTCGGAGTATTTAGTGTGCGTCTGAGTGTACAAAGCGAAGGCCATGGTCAGTCTGGCGACGAGCTTGGATCATTATAAGGATGAATTCTCGGATTATAACAATTTCTCTTGGAATATAAAGCCCTATTTCTGTGATTTCAACTGGATTAATGGAATCTACATGCTTGGGGCTAAAAGGTAAAATCTTTTCTTCATTTATTGTTGCAAGAGTAGTTTTAGGGATGCTTTGTTGGTGACTGAGTAATGAGAATCTATTGTTATCTCAGGGGTTCCCCCGTTCTATTTTTAGCATGCTCGACAGCCTCGAAAACACCATTTCTTGCATCTTTTCTTTTCTTTCCGGCGATCGCCTTAGAAGAGTTTTAAATGGTTGGATTGCAAGATGGATATTGTATATATTATACCTCTAATTGTCAAGGGCTTTTAAAATTTACTATATTTTAGATTTTACCACAGATGATTGTTTTGATAAAAGATGTAATATTGGTGGCCACGCTTCCGGTGTGGAAAGGCTTTGTCCACGTATGAACGCTTTGTCTGGGGGCGTGTCGATTTTTCTTTTCTTCTCCTTTTCTGCTTTTTTTTTCCTGTCTCTGTTTCTTTTATTTTCTGTTTCTTTTTTTTTTCTGTTTTTGGTCATAAAGGAACGGTTGCTTCGAAAATGAAGATTTCCCCACTTCGTGATTTTCAATTCGTTTATTTCCACATGTATTCATACTATTTCATAATGAACAGAAGTTTTTTTTTTTTTCATTTGTCTATTGCACTCCGATGCATTCTTTAAAACAATGAGTGCATTCAGTAAAAATATGGTCATGCTTGTTCGCTTGTTTGTTTCTTTGATCATTTTTAGTTCTCTATCAGATCCCCAGCCGTTTTCAATATCTGTACCATTTGCAACTATATCACAAAAACTACATCGTCATTTTTTGTTTTGTTTTATATTCTCTAATTTTGTTTGAATTTGTTCTTTTGATTCCTTTTTTGTTGCTTATTTCTTTGCGAAGTAGGATTTCATTTTTTTTTCAATTCAAAGAAACATTTATTTTCTTCCACTTAACTTGCAGGAGTTAACAATCATCATTTTTTTTTCAATTGTGTACATTTTATACATAGTAACATAATATATTACAATAACATAAATCAAGGAAGAAGGCGAGGTCCCTAAAAGCGAGTGCTTGTGACGGGCTCGCCTGAACGACTTGCAGGCATCATACTGGTTTCACCAAAGACAATTACACCGGATTTTGCCCTGAATTGTATACACTAAAATGAAATAGACCGTTTTTGCTGGCTCATTTTTCCCTTATCCTCAGTTATTTGTATTTGGTTTAAATAACATATTGATTGTTGATAATGTCGTTGTTTGTATAAGGAGCCTAGATTGAATTTCTATAAGAGCTGTAATATTAAGCTCACCTAATATTATTGAATGTTTGTGTCAAGATTATGAGTTCTTATGATGACATCGGAGTTCTTTTTTTTTGGTCAGGAAGTTTACCAAGGTTGAAACCTCTTTTTGGCATCTTTGTTCATCTCGATCTCGTTCATTACAATCATGAAGAAATACTACTGAAAACTTCGATTATGCAAGGGTCTTGTAAAGAAAGAAAAGCAAACTCAAACAGTCAAAAGACTTTAATTTGGTATGCAATTTTGTTGTTTTGTTTTGTTTGTTTGTTTTTTGTTTGTTTTTGTTTCTGCCTCAAAGAAAATACAAGATGAGAAACCGAGAAAGTAATATCCTTTATACATAACAGATAATCATGATAATGGAGATATTTATATACTATAAGTCGAAGAGAAAGAAAGAGAATATGAAGAAACAAACAAACAAACAACAAGCAAACAAACAGAAGATACCAAAAAGTAATTAGTCTTTAAAGCTGCTTATGACACTATGACAATATATAAGTTTCCTCAATTACATGTAATTGAGGAAACCTATATCGTAAACCTATATCGTGAATAACAACTTCTAGACATCACAAAAGAAATTTTGCTAGAATAAAAATTTAATGACTTTGGTATAACATTAAAGTCCTAGACCCTTAGTGCTCCTATATTTCTGATGTCTGACTTTTGTGATTGTGAAATATTACAAGAACTTTTTTTCACTGAACAAAGGGTGTATGCTTTTTTCTTTCTTCTTCTTCTTTTCCTTTTTTTTTTTTTTTGGGGGGGGTGTACTGCAGTATCTTTCTCCCTTCCTTTTCTAATTAAAAACAACAACAACAGCAAAACATGTTCTTCAGAAAACCACAGTGTGCATGTGTTTATGCTCCTATATATATCTCTGAAGCGTTATGTGTTCAGGCGTTTTAAAAAAACCCAAAACAATTCAACAGAATCTATACAAGATGCTTTATTTAACATGTTGAAATTTTCTTGAAATTAATTCTTTTTTAAAAATATAATCTTATTTGTATAGGAAGGGAGAGAGAATCATCTATCAAATATTCTTTTGTTTAAATGCCCCTTTGTGATATAGACGATTGTCATCACTCGTTATTTAATATGTTAATGAATGGTGTAATG
Source organism: Echinometra lucunter (assembly GCA_029962745.1). Classification (NCBI taxonomy): domain Eukaryota; kingdom Metazoa; phylum Echinodermata; class Echinoidea; order Camarodonta; family Echinometridae; genus Echinometra; species Echinometra lucunter. The sequence continues at coordinate 3,741,129 of CM057164.1, read as the reverse complement.
ATCATCGGCACTGATTGCTTTGCTCCCTCCCTTTGTTTTGGCGCGCTTATTTTCGCGCCAAATCAAATCAAGGCCTTTGTCTTCATGTGCGAACAGATTGGGGAGGGGACATCGTTCAATGTCATTTTCAACTTAAGTAATGAGTACGATTTATGACTCATTCTGCTTTTTTATTGTTATTTTTTTCAATATCATGTTACTATTTCAAACAATATATTCATGAAAATAGATAATCATTTATATTTTTAATCTCTTTTTTAAATTCGTATTTTCATCTTTTAGGCCTATGGTAGCAAACAAAAAAGTATTAAAGTTCAGTAGACTATACACATGATCAAGAACTAGTAAATAATCTTGTTGTTTCTTCTCTTTTTATGCCGTATAGATGTAGTGATAACAATTGCAACAATAATCACGCCGTGATCAAAACTGGCGAGAACAAAAACAGTAAACAACAATTTTATTTGTTTTTATCTGTTTTATTTACAATGTATCCATTCATTATATTTTATTTTATTTTGTTTTTGCAATGTTGTGCCCACTGTCTTTGTCATGTGATCTCAGTTTGTATAAGCTTTGAAAAAAAATATGTATAATATTCCTTAATAGAACTTTTGATTTCTAGTAAAAAAAAAAATCATCTTTTTATAATATGGCTTTTTAAAGGATGTTATAAGAATGTTGAAGAGGAATGAATTTTAGATTTGATATTATTGGTTAATTTCCAAACAAAGACATTGCACACAAAGGGCGAAGATCATGCATAACATTAATAAATTACTCCAACCCATAATGAGTGCGGTGTCTTCCTTCAACCTACCATCCCCTTCCCTACACCCTCCCCGCTCTTCGCCCGATCCTTTGTTTCCCCCTCCTCGCTCGTCTCTGGTTCAGCGGCTTCGCGTATATTGCCAGCTGGTCTAGTACCATCTCAGTCCTGTGCATACATCGAGCGAGGGAGCAGGGCGCGGGCAAGACAGGCTCTTTGTCCAAGTCCCCTTCCCCGTATCTTCCCGCCAGCCCTATACTTCGTGCTTTTATCATTTTGTTAAACCAGAGAAGAGTCTTTGTCGTTGCCCCCTCCTCTCATCTCTAACGATCCAGCCCCTTTCTACTATTCTGCTATTATGCAGACCAAAAAATGACACTTCGTTGATTTTGACCGCGGTCATAATCACTGTCGTCAGTGCTGGGTTCAGTTACTGCATGGTATTTAAATACTTATTATCAGCGTCATCTTCATCATCATTATTATCATTATTATCGTCACCATCATCATCGTTATCATCATCATCATAATCATCATCATCATCATCTTCATCATCATTATTGTTATCATTATTATTATCATCATCATTTTTATCATCACCATTGGTATTTTATCATCATTATCATTATAATTTTTTGATCATTAACCTCTTTGATGTCAAACAACATGATTTCAATTGATAATCACTTTATCATATTTGTCAACCATACTATCTATTTTCTTCTTTTACCTCATCCGAGGTTCTTGATTAATATAGCAAATATTTATGTAGATTACCAAAATATCTGAAAAATACTGAAATACTTGATCAACTACCTTGATTTGATTTTTTATTTGATTTATTTTTCTTCTGAATTCATAGTACATTTTTCGGTAACATGAAATAAAGTACAAAAGTGCTTTTTGAAAATGAATCGTAAATAATCAAATTTTGTAACAATCATTTTTCAAAAACAATCAAGCGATGATAATTGTTAAATTATTGTAATTCATTATAATCATTTGCGAAAGAAGGACGGCCATTGTAAGCAATTTGCTTGAGAAATTGGCAGCCTTTGAATCAGAGTTTTTAGGAATGAATTTACAACTCGAATATAGGTAAAAATCTATCATCAATGCTCCTGGACCAGTAACATGAAATAAAGTACAAAAGTGCTTTTTGAAAATGAATCGTAAATAATCAAATTTTGTAACAATCATTTTTCAAAAACAATCAAGCGATGATAATTGTTAAAATATTGTAATTCATTATAATCATTTGCGAAAGAAGGACTGCCATTGTAAGCAATTTGCTTGAGAAATTGGCAGCCTTTGAATCATAGTTTTTAGGAATGAATTTACAACTCGAATATAGGTAAAAATCTATCATCAATGCTCCTGGACCAGAGCATGCAGCATTAGCAGTCCTTCATGGGTGCGTATTTTCCCACAATCTTTTAACGTGCATGATCTGTATATAATCAACATATTGCTACATTAATGAGATTAATCATAAACGTCTATTCGTCTGCAATATTGGATCTAATTTTATAACAAAATTATTCATTTTTAATTTGTATTTGAAAAAACTGTGTTTAAAAAAAAAACCAATCAGTTTCCACAAGACCTTGACTCCTTTGCATTCAATTATGTGCATTGTTGTCTCTCGAAATTTACATTTCACTGATTATCATTATGTTCGATTGAATAATGGTCCTTTGATTGTAATTTGGATATGTTTGAAAATTAAATAGATTGCTTAATTTTGTTATCCGTTGCAATTCTCAGAATAGTTGGTTAAAAATAATTAGGTTGGTTAAAAATAATTAGGTTGGTTAAAATATGAACCTACCAACAGTCGGTTTTTTTAAAATCCCCCTATGTTTTACATGCCAAATTTTGTTAACCAACTATTGGTAGGTTCTTGTTTAAACCAACCTAATGATTTTTAATCAGCTGTTGAAAATCATAACTTTATCCCAATCAAAATTATCCTGTGATTTGAAATAATCCATCAAAAATCAAATCAATATATTGTTTTTGTTCTGTATGTTTCAGCTGAAGGAAAATGGACTATAGTATTGTTTATTTTTTTGTTAGTGCCATATAAAGGAAGACCAGCTGATATCATTCTTTTTGTTATTGTTTTGTTTTTGTCTGTTTTGTTATTCTCTTTTTGTACGGAGAAAACTACCTCCCCGAATACTGGAGGAAAATTGGCTGCAAGATTATCGCGTCCAGTTGCTGTGGTAATAACCATTATTGGCTGGTCTACCGCTAGATGGCGCTAGACCAGATTTGCCCTCGGAGCTCATACTGCATCAAACATGGCTGATTGTTCCCACAGAAATAGTTCTATTTCTGTGGTTCCACCCAGTCAGTCGTGCACTTCACATCATTCAAATATGCCTTAGATTATTTTCACATTGCTCCCACCTTCATATTAATGATATGCGGCGCTTAGAACATTTGTATTAAGCGCTATATAAATGTTGCATATTATTATTATTATTATTGTTATCATTATTATTATATTAGACAGAAAAAAACCTTGACCATATGGAAAAGGCAGGCTTATATTAGACCTTCATGAAACATAGATATGTGAATTTAGGTAAAAATAAAAATGAAAATGATACTATTCAATTCAGTTCACTTCAGTTCAATTTCGTATTTATTTAATTTCCAACAGAAAGATAAATCATGGCATTACAATATTATTTTAAAAAATATATATGTACGCATTCATTTTTTATAAGTATATACAAGTACAATATACACATAAAATAATTATTGTAATGCATTATTAATTTTCTTTTTAAAGTTCCGAGGAAATGGGGGGGGGGGGGGGGGTCCACTAAAAAGCAATATTCATGATGATATTGATGATGATGATGATGATGATGATGATGATGATGATGATAACAATAATAATAATGATGATGATGATGATAACAAGAACACCTGCCAGCAGTAATAACGATAATTTAACACTCTGTACAGTCATAATATTAAGAATCCATCCTATGAGTCAATTGAAATAATCTGTGATAAGCTTCATAGGCTACACCTGTGGTCTAACCAAATTTACCATTCCCCAGTCCCCCCGCCCGCCCCCCCCCCTCTCTCTCTCTCTCTCTCTCTCTCTCTCTCTCTCTCTCTCACTTGCTTTCATTTTTGTTGCCCTTTTTATTAATACATGTATAATATTCTTTCTTTCTTTCTTTTTTTTGAGGGGGGGGGGGTATGTTTTATTAAAGTAAATCAACAGAATCACATATTTACATGATTTGCAGGATTCAATATAAAAATAAAATACGTAAGTACAGAAATATAAAAATTGTTACAGGAGCACCATGACTTGTCATGGTTTTGGTTTTAATGATGAATTTTATGATTCTACTTCATGAAACGTAGTCACCCTCTTACCCTTTATTGCTTTTTCAAGTCTTTCCTGATTTTTCATCTCTCTATTTTAACTTCCCATTTCACTTAGCTCCATTTTATTTGCTCCATCTACTGCAGTCTGCCAAAGTGCAATAGCGCCATCTCATGTTGACATTGAACTGCGAATCGTACCGCTTCTCGGCCTTTTGGCTAAGATCATGCGCATGTGAAGTACAATGTATTTGGAAATAATGAAATTATTAATCTCTGTTGCGGGATATAGGGTTAAGTCTTTCACCTATTTAATCAATACAAGTGAGTAAATCTTACTGCTTTATCCTCAGTATAGTTTTAATACATATTTGAATATAATTTTCTCTCTCGCTTTCAGTCCATTTTAAAACAAAGGAATCGTATTGAACGCCTTGTTCTTCAAATCCCTGAATATCAATTTTCCCTCTCGGTTTTTGTCCATTTTTGCGATTCCTATCGAACATCTTATTTGGAAGATTTTTAGATCCGTGATTCGTAATGCAGTTCCTTTTTCTTTCACCATAGAAAGAGAAGAAAGAAGGAGAAGGAGAAAGGAGAAGAAGAAGGAGGAGGAAAAGAAGAAGGAGAAGGAGAAGGAGAAGAAGAAGAAGAGGGAGAAGGAGGAGAAGAAGAAAGAAGAAGAAGAAGAAGAAGAAGATAGAAAAGCAATTAAGCATGAATTATTATTAGGAGTAGGAGGAAGAAGATTCCATTATGATTACTATAGGTTTTCCCGGCCGAATTCGTCAAAACAGCATTCAATTTCATGATCAAGCATTCAAATTCAAGCAATTTATAGTCCATCGGTTTTCCAGTGTTTCAATTTAATACTTTTTGCGTTCATTTCTTTTTTTAAACATTGAAATTATTAAAATTACCATTCAAATTACATGTAATTTGATTCAATTTGGTAGTGAATAGCCGTCATTCAATGTCGCCAAGTTTGAGAGGAAGAAGGAATTCCTTGCTTAATTGCGGTTTCATTTTCATCTTTAGGCAATCAATTTCGCACTTACGCCATTCAATTAGAACAATGTAAGTGGTCTCCATTTCTTTTTCATTTTCACTTTTCATTCTCTTTGATTCTTTATTTCTTTTCTGTCATTATATGTTTGACATTCACCTTTCTATTTTTTTTTCTGTTTATATGTCATTATACTTTTATTCTTCTGTGGTGGTCCGATTTTTTATTCTTTATCACTGTATGCAGCTCAGTATAAAATGCCTGTCAAACATGGTCATGGATTATGTTGTCATGGTTGTGATTTTTTTTTTTGCATATATGTGTGGGGGTTTCTTTTCATATTTCTTTTTTTTTTCCATCTGCTAAATGCTAATGAATCTCAATCTTGTTCTTTCTACATTCATAATTTTCATATAAGCAGAAACACACACTGACTCATTACCATAAGATGAAAAACACTGCACAAATGTCAAAACTGTATGCCTATTCATGAAATTGTATGCCAAGATTCTTCCCACGTCATGTCCGGTGCAAATTGGAATGCTGTTTACACGAATTTGAATGTTGTTTACACAGATAATTAGATTGAATTATCTTTCTGCAATTTTGTATTCTAACAATAGTAAATTGCATGCTAAAAGAATCCAATTGAAGGATATTATTTGTTTTTTAAATGTTGATCCATATTGTCAATCAATTTCGCGTGAAACTGAACGAAAATATCGTTGATTCCGATGATAAGTTTACGAAGATGGGCGGGAAAACCTATGGTATAGAAGACGGGCCAAATGAACTTCATGGCCTTGCATTTGAAGAAGTCTAGCGCCATCTGTAGTTCATGTTGATAAAATAAACAAATCACACATGTGGGTTTATTTTCTGGGAGGGCATTGTCATTGCCTTTAGATTCCTCATCGCAAAGCAAGGAAAGAGCGATATTCATTCTACAAAATGAAGTCTTGGAGCAGGTGAGTCATCTTAGCATACTTCATGTCACTCAGCCTAACATTATGGGCAATTTAATATGATCATCTTCCTTGCAAAGAATGAGTAATGAAAAGTAGTAGATCTACATGTAACATGTTACATGTATTAGTATGAAGTTCAACTGGCCACTGCACTGGCGGTGCATTATAAGCGCAGGTGCTGCACTGTACTCCGCTGACCTGGCTTTGGTACATGCTAAGCTCTCCGGATTGTACAGACATGCACATGTCATGTCATGCATGTTTACAATGCATGATCTTTTGTGATTTGTAAAATGCAGTTAATTGTGTATGAACCTTTGGTTCTTCACTAAGTAATATTACTATTCAGTGGTGGATCGGGGGGGGGGGGGGGGGGGGGGGGCTGCACCCCCTTCTAAAGCCAAGAACCTTTTTTGTTTGTTTCTTTTGCTTGTCAGCTAATGGGGGAAGGGGAATAGACACTTGAAAATGCTGAGGACCTTTAAAAAAAAATTGCTTATCTGCTGATTTTTCAGGTAAAACAGACATCTGAAAAGCTGATTGTCCCTCCCCACCGTGAAAAATTCTCTATCTGCCAGTGGTATCACTTCGTTCTGTATTACTTACTAGAAAAGCTGGCACTGTCATGAACATGCGGTATACATGAAGGGGAATAGACACTTGAAAATGCTGAGGACCTTTAAAAAAAAATTGCTTATCTGCTGATTTTTCAGGTAAAACAGACATCTGAAAAGCTGATTGTCCCTCCCCACCGTGAAAAATTCTCTATCTGCCAGTGGTATCACTTCGTTCTGTATTACTTACTAGAAAAGCTGGCACTGTCATGAACATGCGGTATACATGAAAGCCCCCCCCCCCCCCCCTTCATTCACTCCGCACAGACCATGGTAGGATCTATTGGGTCAGTGATGTGGGGGCTTCTTTCCACCTCTTGTGGATCTACTAGTACTACAAGCAGACTTGAAACTTGAGTGTGTGGGTACAAATTAAAAGAAAGGGGACTTATTTCACAATTAGGCCGAAAAAACTTTGTGCATGGCCTAAAGGGTTAAGCTTCAGCTAATTAGGGTCTTATTTTATTCATAATTTTGAATATTTATTTTCTAGCATGACATTGAGAAGCTTTTTTTTCATAAATGGATTTCAGTGACTTTCATAAGCATGATTTTATCAAACTAATGGCCTTCTGAAGCCTGAAATGCTTTAAATATATATTTGTATGGAGAATGCTCTTATTAATTGTTATTTACAACACCATGTCAGCAAGGAGGCATTTATGAATTAGACTAGATCGGTAGCTCCAGTAACGCGATACCCCTTAGTCAAAATGTTAGTCATACTCAATCCACATGCTCTTCCCTAATCTACGTTTGTAAAATTAGGTGTGTTTGTAAAGTTAGGTGAATGTCAGTGCATATTCGGTGCCATCCAAATGTTGATGTCAAGTAGTTAGGCATCCTGTAACATTCTGTTCACATTCATTCCTGTAGAGTTAGGTGTCGTGCACTAACATAAGAGTTAGTCATGATGCTGTGAATAAGTTGTGGGGCATCTATTGTAATAAGCTGGAAGGATAATTAGATTTATTCAAATTAATCCGGAGAACTATCAGAATTCTTTTCCCAGTGATGAGAAAACTTTATCCAACTTTCTCTCTGCTGTCTGCATCGGTAGTAGTCATACATACCCTTGCTCTCTGAATCTATCCTTGCTGGTAGATTGGATTACTATCATCCCTAATTGGTGTTAAGAAACATAAGAAAAATATGAACCTTCATGTACTATAAATGGAAAAAGTAGAAATGCTTGCTCATACAGTAGCATACATGCACAGTATAGTTAGGCATCAGTCAGTCTTTGTATAAAACTGGCTATGATTCAAAGTTAGGCAAGTTCACGTGATGAACAATAACTGCCCAGTGTACTTACCCTCATCCAATTTTCATGGCAGAAAGGCTACTATTGCTGTGCATGTCTTAATTGGCAGGCCTAACAACTATATACATAAAATACATGTAGTGTTAATTGGTAGGCCTACATGTATGTTACGAACTACTCAAAGCACTTGAATATCAGCCCGTGAGTATTTCTTATAGTAAAGTGTGCACTCCAGTGCATGCTTGGTGTTTACTGTGAATCAAAGGTTAGGCAGATTTAGTTTTCAGTACATGCTGTCGACTGTAAAACAGTTAGGCAGTATGCACTCACCCTCGCCTTATCATTTCTTGAAGGTAGGGGGAGTTTGCACAGGTTGCCATGCAAAGTGTTTCTTTGTTCAGTGGAACCTGGTAGGCACCTCCCCATTCTACAGATGGACAACAAAGACTTTGGAAACTTCAGACTTTTTCTCTTTCTGTTCTTTTCTTTTTATTCTTTGGGGAGGATTTCTATGAATGAACATTTTCTTGAAAGAGATTTTGTTGTAAATTTTTTCTCATCTCATGCAAGTGAATGTCTAGCTATGATTAATGGAATTTTATTTTAAAAAGGATACTAATTTCATGTCTCTCATTTTAAAGATAAATCACATCAAAGATTGGTTGTTTAACCTCAAAGATATAAAGAAAGCAAGGAAGATATGAATTTAATACTAGTCATTGTTAGAACTCAGGATTAAATCCTTCAAGAATGAAGTAAAGATTAGATTTAAAGAGGGTTTGGGTTAATGAGGTAGGCCCATGCATGGATTCTTCCTTTTCAAGAATATTCTAAGGAACTGTGTTTGCCAAAACTCTATATTCACTCATAATATTATTAAACAGATCAATCTAGATTGAATGCATTCCCACCCTATAGTAACAGGGAGACTGTAAATTTCATTATGTAATGTAATTGATATTTTTTTTTAAAATACACAAAGTACTTCTTTTTATTTACCGTATATCGGAAAACAAACACAACTCCATAACTCGTCTTACATTTCTAAAAGAATTAGTAATTTTGGATACATCGCTGATTATGATCCTGAATGAGGAATTAGATGAATATGGTAGTTTGGTATATTAGTATTGTCAGTATAAAATTTAGTTAATTCAAAGAATTTCAAACGTGGTTCATCAGTTTATAAGTATCAATAAGTACTTGAAAACCATAAAAATTTATGCATACTCGGCGAAGAAATTTGGTGAAAATAGCCTGGGAACCAAATACATGCAGAAAACACAATTTTTGCTGACATCAAAATATGGCTGGGGAAATATTGAAGCAGAAAAAGGAGAGAAATTAGAGATAGAGAGGGGGGGGGGGGGAGAGAGAGGGGGGGAGGGGGCTACATATATTTTTTAATACTTTTTTTTTAGTCCACACAGTACATCTGCCAACACACATTGTATACACAAAAGACTTTGGACTGCATTCAAACTATACACACACATAAAGTCTATTTGCCATAGAATGTCTGTGTAATTACACTCTAACAGATGGCAGGGGACCTGAATAACAGGCCCATTTTCTCCCCTTTTTCCCCCTTCCATTTCTCTTGTTATCCTCTCTTTCTGTCCTCGAAGCATTATTTCTTTTGAGAGGCTATTTTATTCTTTCAGTCCCCGTGGTTCTTTCAGACGATCGTATTCGTGGCCACTCATGCTGAAAGCGGCACACGCCAGGCGCACGGCCTCATTTCCATAACAAAGCGGCAGCAAGGCTGCTTGGCTCCCCTCTTTCTCTTTCTCTCCGTGTTTTTTACGAGGTGTTCTCCCATTGGCTTATGTATAGACCTCTGGCTGTGCCTGAGAGTTGCCTATGTTTGTTATATTTTTTCTGCCCTTTTCCCTCCATTTTTTCATATCTTTGCCTCTCTTCCATTCTCTCTTTCCCTCTGTCATTCCTTCTCTCACGCTGTCTCTCTCTCCCTAACTCATTCATTTTCCTGCATTATAACGACCATATTGCAATTGAAAGGGACCTTTATGAATATCGTGTTGTTTCTTGGTGCAGTTTTATTTATGTATGTCGAAGGTGAAATTGATGAAAGAATATTTATCTGTGATTATCTTCTCTCTGTTTTTTTTCTTTTCATAAGTTTCTTATTTATCAGCTGTTGGTAATAATCCTTATTCCAAATTTTCAACCATCCCCCCATGCCTTTATCAAATGATCATTAGTAAATCCATTGGTAGAGAGAAAAGAAAAAAAATAACTGATGCATTCTGTGGCTACTCATAACTCTTGTGTTAAAGTGGTATTGAACTGTTGTGTTCACTTTTCAGTGATTTTATGCATTTTAACAAAAATGGATTTTATGCTTGACAGGGGTTCTTTTTAAGTCAATGAATTTTGATTAAAACCATAATTTGCATTCGGATGCACCTTTAATTTGTTTTGTTAAAGATTGTTCCTACATATGTATAACTGATTTGTAATCCATATGATGATAAGATAAGTTTTTTGTCATGTAATGTTGTTCCCAGATCTTTTACTCATTGCATTTTGTTTAGTTGTAATTTTGGGGGGTTTTGTCATGACAAGAAACTGTCATAAGTTGAAATATGTAGTGCTTTGTTTTATTTCATTTTGACCTTAAGCTTTTGTTAATCTAGACTAATTGTGAGTTGTAAAGTTTACCAAATTTGGGGGGTGTTGGTAAAAGTTTTCTGGTTTTCTTGTTTGATATCAATTCTCAAGTAAACGTTTTGAAACAACCAGGAAACAAGACTCTTAGAAATATTACTCAAATGGAGCTGTACATGAGTAGCAGCAATACATTGCCCCCCCCCCCCCCCCCCACAGCTCTGCATTGTGTTGTATTATAGCAAGGCACAGAGTTGGGGCAAGGTACGGTGTAGTATTGCAAGTAATCAGGACATTGCTTGCAGTCACAACACCTCATAGACAATTAAGGGTTTGCCATCTTTAAAACATGAAGCAAAATTTGCATTATGAAGAAAATGATGAAAGATTCTCGGCAGGAAAGGTGTAGAATTTTCATGCATTTTTAAAGTGATTTCTCTTGTTTGCTCTCTCTCCCCCTATTCATCTTTCTTCTTTATATATTTTGTCATACTGCTTCTTTTGTACTTGTCTAATTTATCATGGCCCCCTTCTTCCCCTCTCTCTCCCTCCCCTTATTTTTGCACCTTCTCTATATCATTATACTGCATCTTCTCTATGTATCATGCTCTCTCTGTCTCACTCTCCTATCTTTCTCTCTCTCTCTTCTCTTTTAATTAATTCCTTTCTAGGCCAAACGGGGAGAGTGAGAGAGAGAGAGAGAGAGAGAGAGAGAGAGAGAAGGAGAAAGTCGAACCAGAAAAATAGAGCTCTTCTTGACCCTTCTGAAAGGTAAGAAGGAGGTTCAGCTCTTGGGAAGTGAAGAAAAAACCCTGGAACTCCTAAACATGCTCAACATGAAAGATCAGACCAAGAAAAGGCCACAATCATAATGCAGGAAAAGATGAAGATTTGGAAAAACATTTCTTTCACTTCAAAATTTGACAACCTGTATTTCCACACCATCAAATCAAGCCAATATTTTGTTAATCTGCAGCGTTTATAGACCCGGACCGATGGCGCGACACCCGATAGCCCCCTGCGCCTGGCCGGATTTGACGAAACTCGTTTAGCTAATGCACCCGGCACGTGGCTGGGAGTCCCCTGGGTAAATAATAGGGTTCCTTCGGTGGCGGTGGTGAGGGAAAGAGACATAGAGATAAGGGTCCCACCCTGCCATGGACAAATTGACCCCCCCCCCCCTTCCCCCTGCCCTGTATTGGTGTGAGCTTGGTTTGTTAGTGCAGTTGAGCTGCAACAGAAAGGGTGTCTCTTGATTTAACCAGAGGATCTGTTCAAGCAAGGTGCATGATTCTTAATTTTGAAGACATAAAGGAACAGACTTTTCCATGAATCAGCTCTTCCTTCTTCAGGTTGGAATTGATATTAGGATAATTTTGGTTTATAAGAAAACTCATTGAATACTCAGCCCCAGATTACTCAGGCTAGGGTCTACATATATGGATGTATATAACAAACACAGTCTACCTGTTATGTCAGTGTAAAATATTGTTTAATGAGTTGCATGTTTTCTACAAAATGGTTTTCATGAGATTGAACTGAGTCTGAGACAGTGAGTGGACTATAGTTAAAATGTTTTTCCAAGCTTGTTTTTTATCCTGAAATTATTAAGGTGCAGGGCCTTCATCAACCCATGATAAACTATTTTAATTATCCGGAGGGGGGGGGGGGGGGATCTACACCCCTCCAAACCTCTTCTTCCTCTAAAACATAGAAGAAAATATTCTTCATTGTGTATATACTCATAAAACTGCAATTAAAGGTTGTACATGTAGGTCTGATATTGGTGATATGAAAAATTTATCACAATTTTGGGAAAAAGTTGCCAAAATTGACAGTGCGATAAAGATAATCAATGTATATATTAGGTAAGGATATTTATGTAGAAACGTGCAATACTGATACATTGCTAATTTAAACCTTTTTCATCATAATGCAATAAGGAATACTGGGAAAAGGTCAAAGTGTACATACATGTATTTCTAGATAAAGAGAAATAAAATATCTCACTGATGCAGTAAATTAAAAAGGCATTAAGAGAAAGTTATACCGCTGCTACATGTATTTGTGGAAATGGTGGAGTACACCATTCTTGCAGTGTATACAGTTTCTTGGCATATATGATGCATTGAATAATGTGGAGTCTGCAGAAATTTCATTCATGTGTTTTGCACCAAAAGATGTACTTTTTTTGTCTGGTTTTAGGGTCTGGTTTTCATGGTCGTGCTCTGGCAAGGTGTCTCCCATTTCAGTAGTCAATGGGCCATCACAAAATCAATTAAACAGTGTTAGGTTGTTTGAGCTCTTTCTGTCTGTGGATGAAGTACAGAGAGGAAAAAGATCCGCTTAATAGTTTGCTGCGGAAAAAAAATACCATGAAATAGGGTATCCAATTAAAGTGCCATATGTCCCAAGTTACAATACTCAGGAAATGTGCTTTGCAGGGTACATTATTTTTTCCCCCATTCAGAACTGCATAGATGAATGCACACACATTTTTTGGCTTTCGAGCGTTTACAGCATTTGTTCTTAGACTTAGGGAAGGGGTGCACTTTTAATACAGGCTGGAAGGTATGTTCCAACGATAAGTAGGCCTAGTGCTGACCCACTTAGTTAGGGTTCATGTTTTGAAAAGTTTTTTTTTTTTTCATAGCCCCTGTTTTGAGATTTTTCTTTGTTTAGTGTTAGAATTAGGCAGTATAAGTAACTAACACAGGAGCATACAATGTATCCTTTGTTTGGAGCCAGAAGGCCATTAACTCATATCATTTTGTACAGACTAAATGCCCTTCTAGCTCCAGACAGATGATATATGCTCATCAATTAAGGCTGCATATTGTACCATAAATGATGCTTTCCACAATTTTAGTCTGCAAATTGAGACTCAATGGCCCAAATTCACACAAGGTTGATATTCAAACCATGGTTTCAATTCAAACTGTGGTAAACTTTCATATTATAGTACACACATGTACTTGCTTACATACTGCGTATGAAGAGTTTTTATGCAATAACTGATAAACTCCATTTTTTAACATTTTAAAGTGATGTCACTATTATACTTTTCAAATGATACATTGCTCATTACCTATAAAGGTGTATTGTTGAAGTTATGGTCAAAAGTAGCATAAATTTTCTTTTTATTTTCTTTATTTTCTTGATCTTTAATTGCAAATATCTCAATTTGACAAAAATGGATAAATCGGTTTTTGTGTTCAAACTCTTCATACGCTTATTTATGCTTAGTTTAGTCCACAGTGGTGGTTTTATGCATGGTTAAGACTACATATACTGTATGGTTTCAAATCAGCCTCTTTCATGAATTCGGGCCAATTTTTGTACCTCACTAGTAAAGGAAATCTATGATGTCTTGAGCAAAGTCTAAATCTTTTAAAATACATGTATGTTTAGTTACAGAGGAGCCTGGGTGCTTAGTCTGCAGTCCAGATAATTTAGACCCTTCATTATAATTGACAAGTGTTTTTTTCAATTTGCATGTGAACTGTAACATAAGGCAAATAAAATAAATTTGTGAGAAGGGGATAAATTATGAATGAGTTTTTGTGTACTTGCATGGAAGTTGGGAGTACATATGTACAATGTTTAGAATACAGGGCGTGGCTTGTCTGATCAGATGTTAGAGTTTTCATGCAGACTAAAGAAAGAAATAGATTGTTTCCTGGTATTTAGACAGAAAATGAATCAGGGATGCTGGGGAGGGAGCATATTGATTTTAAAGGGGAGTGGTACGGCTTAGCACTGACAATGGTCCTGTACACAGACATGGATGTTCAAATATTTTTTTCTGATTTCTCAAGCCCTCTGAATCTCAAATTCAAGTGTACAATTCACAAAAACCTGAAAAACAATTATACACACCGTGAAAAAAGGTTATTGGGCAGCCTTATGATATGTGTGCAAATTTAAGCATTTTTTTTTTCTTCAGGGGGATTAAAGCAGTCAAAAAAAAATCAATTCTTATATCAATCAATTGAATGTTACATGTACAGTGTATGAACACTGTGTTCATACTCCCTGCTTTTTTAAAATACTCTTTGTGAAAAGATTTTTTTCTTTGATTATCAGTGTGTATGTGGGGGGGGGGGGCTTGAAATGTTTAAATGTACCAATCACCAGAAAAAATAATTTTGTACAGCTAGTATGTGTGAAATATCGCCCCCCCCCCCATGCATGCCCTCACTGGTAAGTCTACTCAACTAAGTCACTTTTATGTTTATTGAGGGTGTATTTGAACTTGCAATATCTTTTTAACCCATTCGTGACAGGAATTATTTAAAATCTAATTTGATCAGCTTTTATTCTTCAAATTGGCAACACCAATATTTTTATTTTATTGCTACATTTTTCTTATAAAATGTCATGTATCTGAAATGAATATAAATTGACAGAAATTATGATGAGAAGTCAAAAAGTTGCCAATTTGCAGGGGAAAACGGTGATTTTAACTTTCTATCACATTGCCAATTTAAGGATTTTAATGCTTATTTTCCTTGAAAAAATTTTCAGCATCAAACAACGAATATTGATGCAACCAAAATGGGCACAGTTTGTGTAGAATTTTTTGCTCTTTCTGCTCATGTATTTGGTATGATTTTTAGGGCTTTGCATCAAAAGATATTAGGCCAAACCACAAATTGTGGGCCTCTGTCACGAATGGGTTAAAGAGGTAATATTCAAAGCTTATATTTTAAATAAAGTATAGTAACATTGAACCTGTAATATATAGAACAAAGTGTCTCATGTTGACTGGTATACTTGAATAAATTCACAATCTGCATTTACCAGCTGAGGTTGGCTGTTAGGACTTGTTCTTAATTTTTTTTCTCAAAAGTTACTGATTTCAAATAAATTCATTTAAATCATTTGAAACTGTGAATAATTGATATGAAGGAGATGATTCTATCACATAATATAATGGTTCCTCAGGGTACATTTACATGTATATATTTCCATCTCCATTTAGAGCAATTAAAATTCTAATGAATTTTTAAATTTATGAACTGTGCTTCATAAAAAGATTAACTACCATTTGTATGGGAGTTACTCTCGATTTTGTATTAACCCATAGAGGTACAGAGCTTTCTTGAGGTCTAAATTAATCATTTTCAATCCTCAAATTGGCAACAACTATTATTTTTCTTCCACTCTTACATAGTCTGGACAAAATAAATATGGATATAACATGAACCAGAATGAATTATAATTGTAAAATTTAATCAAACATTGCCAATTTGAACATGGAAAGACGGATTATGTTATATTCACTGCATTGCCAATTTAGGGAGTGGAATGATTAGTTACAATTAAATTGCTCTGACTTGAGAATGCCACACTATATGCCATTGGGAATGGACTCAAATTTTTCAGTGAATTTTTCTCTTTCTGCTCATGTATGATATGTACTGCCCAACATTCTGGACCAACAGATACTGCAAAAGCGTCTCCTAAAGGTGACACTGTACCTCTATGGGTTAAATTGAATTGGGTAAAAATTAGGTTGAAGTTACCGGAAATCATTGAGAAAGATAAAATGATAGACTATTTGAACATCTGTTTGGGCTGTGTAGTGGAAATGTATTCATAACCCTATAAATCAATATACATATACATGCAGCTAACACGCCAGACATTGAGTGGGGGAGTTGTAGAGTGCACCTGTTAACAAACCTTTATGAATTTGATGTTTATCTGAAGATCAAACCTTATCTGGAATGGCGATCTGTTTGAGCTCTTTACTGTACAATGATCTGATTAATTAATTGTCCTTCCCCTCTCTATATCCCTCTGTCTCTCTGTCACACTTTATATGCAGGGCCAGATCCAGAATTTTTCAAAGGGGGCGGTTCTCGGGTCTGTTTTAACAAAAAATACGCAGACAAAAAGTGACGAGCAAAAAAAAAAGGGCCTCAGTTTCAAAAGGGTAGCCGCGGCCGATTCGGCCTGCCTGGGTTTGAAAAGGGGGGCTACGGCAGATTTGTAAACTTCTAAACATGTGCATATACATGTAGTTTTTGTTCATGAATTAAAATATCACCTTTCTCTGCTTGTACATGTATTGCATCCCATTTTCATATGAGTGTTTCTTTTTTTTTACATGTATACCGTACCTAATGAAGTGAAGTGTAGCACTCCCCTTATTGTCTTTCTATATATACCCCTAATTCCCGCTCCCCCCCCCCCCCCCTTTAGCGATGCAGCTGTATACCACAAGATCTTAGAGAGTGTATGTAAGTGATACCCAACACAAATTATATCCTTCAATTATCATCATATTCAACCTCAAACGCCATTCACATTACCGATGGCTACATGTTGGCTACCGCGGTCTAACAAAGTTCGGCAAACCCCGTTAAGCTGCATTTCTTCTGCCCCCCCCCCCCTCCGACTATCTGTCTCTGTCTCTCTCTCTCTCTCTTCCTCTTTCTCCTGTCAGTCTGAATATATCAGTTCCTGTATCTGTTCCTTAAAATCTGTTTTCCCTCATAGTTCTTTTTTTTCTCTCTTTCTCTCTTTCTACTATATCCCTCTGTCTGCACCGTGTGCTTGTCTTACATTTTTCACTTCAATGGTTTAATGGTTCAATGGTTTATTTTTCATTTCCAACTAATTATAACAAATTTGGAAGAAATCAAACATACATACATGTAAATAATTCTTGAATATACATAAACTGTTGTACAATAACATAATACATTTACATAATTTGCATTATGAAATAAAGTAAATCTAAATAAGAATATACAGTATAGACTGATATTTAAAGTAGGCGTATTGAAATGGAGGGATCCACTAAGAAGCAGTGCTTGTAGAGTGTGGATCCCTCAAACAATTGCAAACATAGCTTGTGTTCAAATCATTACGAATAAAGTATTGAAAACAAAGAAAAAAGGAGAAGACATATACAGTCAACTCTGCATAAGTCGAAGTCGCATAAGTCAAATAATCGCCTAAGTCGAAGGTCTGTACTGGGTCCCATTCCTTTATTTTCTATTGTTTTTGACCCCTCATAAGTCGAATTTTCTCTAAGTCGAAGCATTTTCTTCAGTCCCAAGAAATTCGACTTAGGCAGAGTTGACTGTACATGTACATGTATAAAACAGTGAATGCAAAGGTTTCTGTTTTATTTCATTTCAATTTTTGTAACATAATTCATTCTCTCCCCCCCCCCCCTTGCACTCTCCCTTTCTTTCTCACTCTCTCTCCCCCTCTCTCTCCCTCTCTCCAAGTCTCCTATCCTTCTCTCCCTCCCTCCCCTCTCCACCCCCCCCCCCCCCCCTCTCTCTCTCTCTCTCACTGTGCCTGCACGCTTGCCATCTGCTCATGAAATTCCAGTCACCGGGGCAGACGTTTCTATTCTTTCTTTCAACCGGAATCATAAATCCTGCACACTTGTTTTGTTTTGAATTTTGGACTGTGATTAGATTTTGTGTGTGATTCCAGCAATTGGCTTCCAGCTTTTTTGTGTATTTTTTTTTTTTCCTTCTTGTGGATTTTCAAAAGGTTTATGGGTGTATTTAGAATGATGACTTCAGTATATTTTACAGGCACTAGTGGTGCACTATTGTAGTTGAAAAATGAATGGATACTGGCAGCTTGTAATGCAGTGTGAACACAAAGTTGTATTTTAGTAATACATTAAATGATAAAATTGATTTTGTCTGAAAGTGTTCACTTTATTTTTCATGTTGAGGGGGGAAAATACTGATTTATGCATCATAATTCAGTCACAATAACAACTATTTCATTTTTTTTTCTTTTTTATCATTTCTTTCAAATACAAAGTAAACTAAAAACAACAAACAAAAAGTTTAGCAAGTTAGCAAGACAATTATTTTTGTATTATATACTGTAAATGCAAAGTAGTAAGGAATGGAATTGGATCTGCACCTTTGAGTAGAAACATTATCTTTGGATTGACAAAAACTTAAGAATATGGATTATAAAGGCCTCGTGCAAATAACCGTACTCTCTCTTTTCTGTAATTTCAAATTTTATCTTTTATGCAATCACCTCTTGGATCTCTAAAACATTCATGAGATTTATATCCCAAAAAGAATCTCTCCTCATTTAGCATGCCCTCCAAAGTACATTGTATTAGTCATTCTGTTGTAAACGTGCAATTCTTGGGAGATAGCAACGAAAATTCCATTTATTATAAGTACCCGATTCACAAAATCATCGCTTTATCAAGATCTATCGGAGGCTTATTTCACTAACATATCATCGCCATGGTAACAATCTCTTAAATTCGGAGTAAAATCTGTTGCCTGAGGCTAGTAATTACTTGAGAGTACACTTCATGGTTTTAATATGCTTTTATGATGATATAGTGCTCTCCTCATCTCACCCTCTTTCTCTCTCCCCTTCTACACTCTCTTTTTCACTTACTCTCTCTTTCTCTCTCTCTCTCTCTCTCTCTATCCTCTCCCTTTATCCTCTTATTCAGTTTAATTATTACATATGCTTTTTAGGATTAACATATCTTCCATCTAATTTTCTTTCTTTCTCTCTCCATCCCTCCTCTCTCTTCTCACCCTCTTACTCTGTCTTCATTTCTCTTACAACATCTCTCTTCATCTTCATTGTAATGTCTCTCATGTGCTCTCTTTTACTCACTCTCTCTCTCTTCCTTCTGTCTCTCTTCTCCCTCTTATTTTCTGTTCATATCTCTTTCTGTATCTCTGTTCATCTTCATTGATCTCTCTCTCTCTCCTTGTTTCCTTCTTCCTTTCATTACTCTTTCTTTATTTTTCTTTTCTCTATTCTCCATCTTTATTTTGCACATCTCACAATCTTGTTATCTTGATCTCCTTCTCTCCCTTCCCTCAACTTTCTCTTATTTTCCCCTTTCACTTTTCCTTCTTACTAGTTTTCCACCTCCCCGAATCTTCCTGTGAAAACATCTAAATTGGATTTTATCCATTCACAAAAATGAGATTTATGAGTGGCATTGGAGGGCTTATTTTGTTTTTCTTTCACTCTCTGAATTTCAGCGCTGATAAATTAAGCTTGCATAACAATGGGCCAAGCAACGAAAATGCTCCCTGGACTAAGAATTTGTGCACAGCTAATAAGCTTCCATACCATGCTTCAATTGCTAGTGTAAATCAGAATTTTGCGAGCTAGTAACTCTATAAGAAAAAGAGAGATGAAGAGAGGTCAGAGATAGAGGGAGAGAGAGAGAGAGAGAGAGAGGAAAAGAGGGAAACGGTGGAAAAGAGGAAAGCAAGGGGGAGCATGATGTGATAAATGAAAATATAAGAGAGGGAATTATATTCCCCGAGAGATTTAAGATTCATCTTCAGTAATTGCTTGTAGTCCAATTACGAGGAGCAACTGATGCCGCTACATGGCGAAGTGATGCGGGGGGATACCAGTTTAACCCCCTCTCTACCGGTCCTCTGTGTAAGCATCCTCTTATCAGCACCCAGGAGGTTAAAGGCAAGACCCTGTGTCACTCCTCTACACCATCCAAAGCGACTGTTGGTGTACAATTGAGAGCCATTTTCAAGTCGACTATGAAATCAAATTAGTCTTAATTTAGGGAAGAGCGAAAAGCATAAAAGAGGATGAAAAGATCCAGGGACGGGCTTAAATGGAAGCGTCAGTAGGCAAATAGCATCATTTATCACTACTTTTGTAGTTTTTATTAATAGATATTGAGGAGAAGGTTTCTAGAAAAAGGATAGGAAATTGTGACAAAAGTAATGAATAAATCACTGGAGGGCTGTTGGAGATGGATTTGTCAAAAAGCATTTTACTGTATTTCCATAATCACAGCTGTCATGCATAATATTGCAAGGCCTGTGTGAAGAATACATACCAGTATATCAATTTATTCATTGAAATACATAGTAAGTTATTCCTTATAGTCTATGCAGCTTGGAAATGAATTGACAAAATTCATCTTTTTGAGTAATGAGAATGGCAATTTCATATCTGTGTTATAATTCCAGTAAATTTGTCCAAATATGATAAGTTAATTCACTAGGGATGTGTTGCCAGATTCTATGTAGCTGTATTGTTATTTTTATGCCTCCGCCCACCGTAGGTGGTTGCCGGAGGCATTATGTTTTCGGGTCGTCCGTCCGTCCGTCCGTCCTGTTTTCGTTCTCGCGATAACTTAAGAA
This sequence comes from Echinometra lucunter, assembly GCA_029962745.1. NCBI lineage: Eukaryota > Metazoa > Echinodermata > Echinoidea > Camarodonta > Echinometridae > Echinometra > Echinometra lucunter. The sequence continues at coordinate 3,720,369 of CM057164.1, read as the reverse complement.
CCGTTTGACAGATCAACTTCAAACTTGGCTCATGTATGCATATGGGAGGGACAATGATCTGATTAGATTTTGGAGTCTCAAGGTCAAAGGTCAAGGTCATAGAGGTAATAATACACATAAAAATGGCTCGTTCTCGCGATAACTTACGAACCATTTGACAAATTGGCTTCAAACTTGGCTCATGTATGCACATGGAAGGGACGATGATCTGATTAGATTTGGGGGTCACAAGGTCAAAGGTGAAAGGTCATAGAGGTCATTATGTACATAGAAATGGTTCGTTTTCACCATAACTCAACAACCATTTGACAGATCAACCTCAAACTTGGCACAGGTATGCATATGGGAGGGACAATGATCTGATTAGATTTTGGAGTCTCAAGGTCAAAGGTCAAGGTCATAGAGGTAATACACATAAAAATGGCTCGTTCTCGCGATAACTTAAGAGCCATTTGACAGATTGGCTTCAAACTTGGCTCATGTATGCACATGGAAGGGACGATGATCTGATTAGATTTGGGGGTCACAAGGTCAAAGGTGAAAGGTCATAGAGGTCATTATGTACATAGAAATGGTTCGTTTTCACCATAACTCAACAACCATTTGTCCGATCAACCTCAAACTTGGCACAGGTATGCATATGGGAGAGACAATGATCTGATTAGATTTTGGAGTCTCAAGGTCAAAGGTCAAGGTCAAAAATGTCATTGTATAAATGAAAATAAAGCAACATGAAGTGCCATTTATTTCTGATCTGGTAATGCGGAGGCATAAAGTTCGACCACGCGTGGTCGAAGATTCATCTAGTTTTCTTGAATCAATTTGTTTGAATACTTTTTTTGTGGTACAGACACAGGTTTGCAACACTGCAACATGTAGGCAAGTATGAAATTTATATTTTCCAACTGGAAATGGCTAAGGATCTAATGCATTTTTATTTTTCATCATACATTGTGTACTAATGATTTCTTGGCCTGCAGAGCCTTTTTATTGCTTTGTTGTAGTGAATAAGATTCGTCTTTAGATCTTTTCTGATCCATTGCTTATCGTAGTTCATTGAAAAGGGCTGCCATTAATTTTTTTCTGCCAGTTGAAGAAAACAACTTATCCTATTATGAAATACATGAAAAGTTCCCCCAAAATATTCTTTACAATACAAGGCAAATGAAGAGATGCAGAGATATCTATCTTTTCTATAAATTCTTTATGACTGTTGGTTTTTACTAAAATCTGCAATTTGAACATTAGGCTTGGGCTTGGTGCAGAATTTCTGACCAATATACCCATTTAAATTAGATCAACTTAATCATGCGCATCAGAATTTATATCAGAAATCAAGCTTTATTCTACTAAGTTAAGAGAGTGACTTTAGTAGGAGATGTATTGTACACTGCCATTCTGCTTTAACCCATTCGTGACAGGAATTATTTGAAGCCTAATTTGATCAGCCTTTTTTCTTCAAATTGGCAACACCAACATTGTTATTTTATTGCTGCATTATTCTTATAAAACATCATGTATCTGAAATAAAAATAAATTGACAAAAAGTATGATAAGAGGTCAAAAACTTGCCAATTTGCAGGATAAAAGAGTGATTTTAAACTTTCTATCACATTGCCAATTTACGGATGTTAATACTTATTTTCCTTTAAAAAATTTCAGCATCAAACAACAAATACTGACGCAACCAAAATGGGCACAGTTTGTGTAGAATTTTTTTCTCTTTCTGCTCATGTATTTGGTATGATTTTTAGAGCTTTGCATCAAAAGTTATTAGGCCAAACCACAAAATGTGGACCTCTGTCACGAATGGGTTAAATTGTGAACACGATTCAGATCATTTTGATATTGACAGTTCATAAGAAGATTACAAAAGCCAACAATTTTAGATTAGATAAACCTTGATAATTATACTGCATTGTAACATTTTAATGACTATAATTTCCAAGATGAATTCTGGAGAACTTCCAGTTAAGAAATTCATTTTAATCGAGATGCTAATAAATCAATAATGTCCCAATTTCCCACGAACGAGGGGTGATTTGCTCTCCTCAAACAGTGCTTGTTTACTCAGCCGCAAGGAAAAAGCGGCACTCATCCGAGCAACACTCGTAGCAACACAAATTGTGGCACATCGTCACATTCTGTACGACATGGTTGGCACACGAGATGGGGTTAAACATTAACCGAAAGTGTGACTTGGAATATGGCATGGATGCCATTACTAGATTGGGACTTATCAATAACTGGCCGTCAGAGGTCCATATATAGTGGTTCTGAGCGGAGATTGATCATTTGCCGCATTTTGAGACTCTTCCCAGGTCCTTTGCGATGATCTTCTGACAGGTCTTGTGTAAACTGAAGTTGACTCAGCCAGTCCAAATAGTTATCACAGAGCTGTTTGATATCACGGAGGCTCGACTTTGCTGTCTTTTTCACTGTTATTATCGACTTGATTGTGTATACTTGACTGATCATCTCAGTGAAACATTAAAAATATGAGTTAAAGTTCAGCAGAATTTTCTCTGATTTTCATGAGTCTAATGGGCGGGGTCATGGCAGTATTTTTCCACAATTCTTAACTTCTTTTTTGTGTGTATTTGACTGATTGTCTGTGGTGGTGAAACATCAAAAATGTGTGTTAGAGTTAGAGTTCAGCAAAATATTCTTTGATTTGCATAGTATGAGGATGGGTTCATAAACCTGGCAGGTACATTCCCCTCAATGATTAAAATGTGGCGCCGAACTTGCCTCATGTCATGTCGCTCTTCCCAACATTAATTAAGTTTTGGTGGTCTTGATTACACAGAGCAAAATTCTAGTTTGAATAAAAAGTCGATGCTTGTTCTGTTTCTGAAAGCATTGTATGTTGGGATTTGGTTAAACCATGCTTTATCAGTTTATAAAAGTATTTTAAAGCCAGTATTGTTGTCTTTGTGGTTTAAGTTTGTAGTTAAGGTATGCATAAATGAGTTCATTTAATCATTTTCAGTGCTTAAGAAAATCCTTTTCTTTTTTTTTTCTTTTATTCTTTTGTCTAATGTTCATTATTCCACTTTATTTATTTGTTTTTGCTTTATGCTGTCACTGAACAAACTACAAAGTACATGCAGTGTGTAACATAGTCCTGATATGGCTACTCTTGTTCAGTTTTTGTGCAATATCTGTTGATTAATTTCCAAGCTGAGAAATACTGTCATGTTCTAAAGATTTCAGAGTGCAGTCTGACCTCATTGATACATGTATGGCCCCTACAGATCTCTCTATAAACTTAATGCAACCTCAGTCTATGGTACATAATATATGGAATCTGACCGCTGTTTTTTTTTCACTTCATTCCTCCTGAAAATACCATGCAAAACCCATGTCTCAAAAACTCACAACTAAAGGTTATTGCACCATGTGTACTGTACACAATGACTGTCCATGGCGCACGTTTGTCACATTAACAAAACATGCCGTAAACGTAAAGCTTGTATATGGGTCTGTCCATAAAGTTGGGGTACTTTTGAGCCATTTTTTCTTTAATCCCCTATAATCCAATGAAATAGTCCAGTTAGAATTTTCTTAACTACCCTAAATTATCTTGTGTGAAAATAAAAAGCATCTGAAAATCACAAACCTAGTGTTCCACAATGTATTTTGGAATAATTACACAAAAACGACGTTGTGGATGTAACAGGACACCATGTCCGTGTTACATCCACAACTCCTCATTTTGCAATGTACATGTAACAGTAAATATGTAATGCTTTTGATGATAAATATTTGCCTGCTTAGTATGGGCTCTCTATCTAATTCAATGCAACAATAACTATGAGGGTGTACTGATTTCCAGAGTTATTGATGAAAGTTGCAGAAATATCATGGTGTCCCGTTCATCCACAACCTGTGACATTTGGTCGAAAACAAACATTCATAAAAAACTTGGGGAAGGTAGTAAGCTTCTGTTCAAAGATTTGCTTCATTAAGCCAGCCATGTAAAACACTGTAACCATGCATGTTTTAGTTATGTAACATATAATAGATGAGCTGGTATATCTAAGAAACGGTGGTTGTGGATGTAACATATTTTGAGCGGACACCACCATATTTTTGTAAATATTTTTAAAAATTGTCACAAAACAATTCATCTGTGATCTTCAAAAGCTTCCTGGATGCACCAAATATATTCCTATAAAACAGCATAATTGTGTGAGTCATCATTTTAAAACTAGAATGATTAAACGAAAAAATGTCACGTTTAGGTACCCCAACTTTATGGACAGACCCATATATCGCAAGCACAGACCTTACTGGAAACCAGTTGCATAAAACTTTCGTTTGATCGCAACTCCTAAAAAATCAAACACAAGTCCTTAATGCGCACTTCTGATTGGCTGAAAATAAAATTGCATTTGATTTTCTCGAGCTGTATTTTTTTTTTCAATTCAATTCAATTTTTATATTTCATAAAAATCACATAGGTTAGTATACATTGAAAAGTGTGAGGATCTATCGTTCAAACACAAGTTTTATGCAACAGGCCCCAGATCTATAATATCTGGCCAAATCACTTATGCGGATTTGTGCTGGTCCCATCATGGCCAGATAAGCGAGGTGGAACTGTATTACAATTTTCCTGTATGATGGATGCATTGTACATTTTTTTTAGCAATCTGTACATTGATGACAAAAAATCATGATTATACACATTTAACAGTTGTTATGATTAATTGAATTGGTGTACTATTTGATAATCACTGTATGGAATAGAAGTTATGAATTCGGTGTAAACAACCAATTTACCATCATATCTTAGACCTTATTACTACATAATAAACCAAGATATCATATTTCTTCATTTTCTCTTTTAATTTTACTTTTTATTTAGCATTATGCAAGATGCTATACCAGCAAAACAAACACCCTTTTTTCCTACCCCCAAACCTATACCAAATATGGAATTCCCCTTGTAATTTTCATGGTATCACTTTCCTAATATTTCCTTCAAATTCAGCAGGAAATTGAAAAAGCAAAAAATGAGGGCATAAATGCTCAGATAGTGGCCAGATGCTATTGCTTTTAGCCATGTAGGACTTTTATTATGAAGAGACTTGCTAACAACTTGATTGATTACAGTATGAAAGACAAGTTGCATAAATGCTGGTATTTGCACTTCGGGTCATAACACAGTTTTGAAGACTACAAAGTATTATTTAATACATCAAAACCCATATACATGCTTTAGATTTTTGAGAGTCATAAGTTTTAGTATTTCATGAACAATATTGAATCCTTCTCATTCTAGCTGCAAAATTTGCAACTTAAGTAATATATCTTTCAATCCTCTTTCATAAAGATATATATGTATTTTCATATTTCTTGCTTTGATTTATTTTCATTGTGCTATCTTTGTTATATACCCCCACAAACCTCCATAAGAATAGACATTTGGGTGCGAGAATGTATTGATTTCATGCACCCTTTGATTTCAGTCCAATAACAGTTAATCATTTTTTAAAATACCAAGTAGACCTGTAAAATGTATTTCGGCATACAAAAATTATGTATTTCTTTATTATCCTCTCTAATATAGATTTTGATGAGTAATTTCATGTGGTATGTCCTGTACATCCTAAGTCTTTTTCCATTTATTGCATCTGCAATATGAAAATCTGTAGATACAGTGGTTAATTGTATCAAGAGATTTTTTCTTAATGTAGGTGAAATAAGTGGCTGAAAGCTGTTAAGTAATGATCACATTTTTTTCTATTTTGTAGATTGCAAAGTATGGTATATATTTAGCTTAGTTTAGTTTGATTTCTCATTTCCCAACAAAATACAAATGAAATACATACACTATTCATACAACAGATGTGCATACATGTAACAATATACACATTGGATAATCAATATCTCAAATTAACAAATGGAATTAGATAATAGACCAAACAAAAAAATTATAGGAGAAATGAAAGGAATTTAGCCAAAAAAGCATAGCTTGTATTAAGAGGTGGCTGATTCCCTGTGAAAAATTTTACCCGCCCGGAGTCGAACCCGGGTCTAACCCATGGGAGACAAGTGCCTTACTGATGGACCACAATATATATAATTACATACATGAATGTAATTATGAAATAAGATCATGTTGCTAATAATTTGTATTGATTGAAAGTGTTTGATGATAAAATACTCCCCTCCTCTCCCCCCCCCCCCCCTATACTATGTTAACACCATGGCCATCAATACATCATGTCTACAGTATCAGTGACTATGGTATCGTCATGTTTGAAATATGCATTACACCTGCAAATGGTTGTTCTTAATGTCATTAAGCCTAACATGTTATCCTGATAGAATTAATTGTATATTTCATAAAGAGCTTTGAGCATCTTGTTTGATGTTGAGGGCAGCGATTGATGCCGTGATGACAAAAAGCCCCGAGAATCAATATCCAGATTCAAAACGGGATCCGTCCTCCTGCGAAAATGTCCCGAAAGTCTCTTAGCCTGTTTAAAAATCATGCAATTAAGCGGAAAAGGTGAATTGGGGAAGCCCTCCGATCCAATTTAAGACACGACAAGCTTTCCAGCTTTGCTCGCGTTTAAGTATTGATTAATTTTGAGCAGGCCAGAACGGTGCTTGTTTGCTCTGAAATTGTCTGCTGATGATGATGTGATTAATATTCTAGCCGACCACGCTTTAGTAGTCTGCACTTGGCAGACTTTGTTTGTCTACTAGTGTTTGTCTTTTTTTAACAGAAAGTCATTCCAAAGGTAATAGGACATCGTATTTACAGATGTCCATAATAATTTGAGGGTTATTGGTTGGTGGTTAGCTGACCCAATGATATTAATAACCTTGCTAGTCACTGGAGTAACTTCTACATTTACACATAACTCTGCTTTTGCTGCTACTTTTTTTTTTCTTATTTTACCAATTTCCATATAAACCAGTGTTATCTCAATAACTAATCTGTGTTAAAGCTACAATGTATTTTTAGTTGCATTTACTTCTATTTATTTCACATTTTACTAAAATTTTCATTTTTTTCATCTCTTGTACATCATTCAAGTGCATTCATCTTGGAGTGAAAAATGTAACTCTGTGTTAAACAATAATATCATTACTAGATACATGTACAGTATTTTATGTATACATTCCTGATATATCATGGTAATTTTCATGGTCCACAAGTGCTTAGTATATCTGTATTATATACATGTGTATGTAATACTACTTCTCTGTTTACCCCCCCCCCCCCCAAAAAAAAAAAAAAAAAAAAAAAAAAAAAACACCAACTGTTGATGCATTTGTTGATTCATAAATGAATATTTATTTTAAATCCTGAAACCAGCCTTTCATTTCTTGTTTCCTACAAGTCAAAATTTCCTATCTTTCTGCTTTTTTTCAACTTTTTGGTATACATGTACTACTGCAATATTCTACTACAGTCTTTCTTACATTTGTTCACCTGCAAACCATCATTAAACAACATTCTTTTGATTCACTAAACTGTGCTTTCTACTTGTCGCATCTGTCAGTACTAAACATTTCCCATCGCATTTGCTACCGAATGTATATTGTCCCCCACCCCCCCCCCCCCCCCCCCACCCCCCTCCCCCCTGGCCTGGTAGCTCTAAGAATACTTTGATATCACTGTGGAAAGCCTTTGAACTTTTAAATCACAAAGATGCATTTCCCTTATCCTAGCAATTTTAGGCATTTCATATTGCTCTAGCTTCTACTTGTATACTTTGTCTACAATACTGCCACTACCCCTGCCTCTTAACTCTTACAGTGCTGATGGCACGTATATGTGCCCAAGAGACTTTACATTTTTAATCAACCATTACTCCACATAGAATAATGGATATGGTCATGAAAATATGTCAAAGTTTAGAGGATAAATATAGTATTTTAAAAATCTATCACTCACTACATGCTACCATAGAATATTTTTTAGAAAACTGCAGATTTTGGAAAGGACCCATTCTTATTTTAGCATAAAACAATAGCAAACAAATGAGAAATGAAAACCCAAAGGTCAAGAGGGAAGCTCATTTCTATTTCCAAATAATTTTCATGCAAGACATTGAATTAATGGAAATATTTGGTATCTTTTGAAAGGAGAATAAATTTTCTACGACTTTTGTGTACCGCCTATCTGTATAGAAATTACTGGTGAAGACTTACGGGCATTTGAAAAGCAAGCATTGTTCATGATTTGGTAGAATTTGGGAACAAGCAAGACCCCTTGGCATCGTAAGAGTTAAAATCCATTGGGTACAGGAACTGGGTGTCTCCTGTATTAAGCCTATGGGAATAAGAGAATTCAGTAGACAACAGGTTAACCCGTGGATAGCAGTACTCAAATTGACAACAGTTATTTTTATTTTCTACCCTATACATAGTTACAACAACAAAAAACGGAAAATGTATATAACATGAATGAATCTTTATGAAAAGAGCAAAATTCAACCCCATAATTGCCAATTTGCCTGTGGATGTAATTTTTTTCATTGCATTGTCAATTTAGAATGTTTATGAAAAGAGCAAAATTCAATCCCATAATAGCCAATTTGCCTGTTGATGTAATTGTTTTCATTGCATTGCCAATTTAGAGAGTTCAGTGCTTAACTAGTGTGAAACCTTATATAAAGACCACGAGGAGACAAGAAATGCAGTCTTTATGAGCAAGTGGACTTTATGGGCAGGTTCCTTTAATACATATTTCAATGGGAAAAATTATTCAAGGGAAACAAAAATTGTAGTCTTTATAGACAGGTGGTCTTTCGATACAGGTGGTTGCTAAAGCAGGTTTGACTTATATCAAATTGCTTTTATTCATAAATCAATGGTACAACCTACTGTATCTATAGACTCAGATTATTTTAGTGATTTTTGACTCTTTCCACTCATTTTTAATGTGTTATTCCTAGCACTTTAGATCAATAGATCATGGAAAAGTGTCACTAAAGGATACAGAATACAGCTTTGGATTGGCAGTCTATAAATCATTTGTTCATAGCCAGAAGGGCATTAGCTATGTGTTAAAGCATATAGGAGTTAATGCCCTTCTGACTCCAAACGGACAAAATGATCTTCACACATTTGTTCATCTGCATGCAAATCATCATAAAGGCCCATTCCTCTAATTTTGAATCACAATGCAGTCTGCGAGTCGAGACTTGCCTCCCTGTGTAGACACAGGCACATGTCCAGGTCTTGTGTTACACAATGTCACACAATGGAAGCGGATCGAGAGCTCCCCGCTTTGCATCGCCGAGCGGCGGCTTCACGCTCGTGTTGGCTTGTAAACGAATCCCATCATTCAATTGGCGTGCTGCGGATACAGCTGCTGTTGGCAGGGGGAATGGTTGATTCTTGAAACTCTAATTTTCCCATGATTTGAACGCTGTGGTATAGGATATGTTAGGAGAGAATATTCTGGCAGTTGTGTTGAATGAAGTAAAGTTATTGAATCTGTTTGATATTGGAATATCAATATCTGCAACACATGTCTAAATAGGTACTCAGATCAGGTTATAATCTGATTATATTTTCTTTATTTGTTAATCAAATGCTGTGTGATAAATGTAATGGTATATATAACTTTAACAGGGCAAATCAGACAGGAAGGCAAGAGATAACAATGATAAGAAAAGAAATCTCTAGTAATTACTTGAATGAAGAGTATTTAATCCATTCAAATCATCATACTGAGAACTTTCCACCAAGACAATAACTGTGAAGACTTTGAAGCAGCTCTCTTTTTTCATCAAGGAACCTGTGAACTACAGTACATCACTATAATTACACATTTTGAGCACTGTATACCGGTACCTTGTCGTGATCCTGACACAATACAAGATAATTTCATGCCAGTAAGCAACAATTCTACATCAGCATAAGATTCTTTAACTCTTTAAAGTGGCAATGCAGTGAATAATATATAATCACTATTTCTGTGTTCGAATTGGCGATTTAAGATTCAATTTTACTATTACATTTCATTTCGGTTTATGTTATATCCATATTTATTTTTTTCAAGCTATGTAAACGTGGAAAAAAATAATTTGTATTGCCAATTTGAGGATTGAAGATGATTAATTCTGACCTTAAGAAAGCTCTGTACTGCTATGGGTTAAAACACTATCATGAGGCATCCTAGAGTTTGTGGCCTTCTAAAATTCACAGCAACCTCAAATATAACTGTTATATCATGGCTGTACACAGTGGGGGGGGGGATACCACACCTTACTTTTTTATTGAAAATTTCCCCAAAATTCCACCCAACTTGTGCACCAGATTGTTCAATTTCAATTCTAAACATGCAAATAAAAAGTTTAAGAAATTCTCGATTCAACCCTTGCCTAAAAAAATTCTGAAGTCTAAACCTAACCTCAAGACCCAACTGAAACCCCTCCCCTTCACAAACATGTATATATTTTAAAAGAAAGCCTAGCCTGAGCATAAGTTAGAGTGGCAATCTTTGACATTCTTTCTTCCTGTATCTAGTGGAAGTACAATGCATTTTATGTACACTCACTCCATAGGGTACCTTAGAGTATGGGGGATATATGAACTCCCTAGACCTATTCTTCATTAAATACACTTCTTGATCTCATCCATCAACTTCATCCTGGCCTACTTTCATGTTGCCGTCGTCACGGTTAATTATAAACTGGAAAGATTATCCACTCACTAGACCCTGGTTTATTAGACCATAACACACATTATTTAACCCATTCATGACAGGAATTATTTAAAGCCTAATTTGATCAGCTTTTATTCTTCAAATTGGCAACACCAACATTTTTCTTTTATTGCTACATTTTTCTTATAAAACATCATGTGTCTGAAATAAATATAAATTGACAGAATGTATGATGAGAAGTCATAAAGTTGCCAGCTTGCAGGAAAAACGGTAATTTTAACATTTTCATCGCATTGCCAATTTAAGGATTTTAATGCTTATTTTCCTTTAAAAAAAATTCAGCATCAAACAACAAATACTGATGCAACGAAAATGGGTTCTGCATCAAAAGTTATTACACCAAACCACAAAATGTGGACCCTCAGTCACGAATGGGTTAAAGTTGGCTTTAAGGTCATGTGACTGACTGTATTTGAGACCAACATGATTACTATTTGATTTGTAAGGTTCATAGACAGTCTGTTTTCTGGCCTTCAGTCTCATGGACCTATTTTCTACTTTCGGTCCTGTAGGTGGTTATTCTACTAGGATGTCCCCTTTAGAGCTATGCAGACATACATGCAATGGTGATTGACATGATGAAAATGCTAGAATTTTACTTTGTACTTATAACAAAATAACTTATACATGTACACGTAGTCATTCATATGGTTATCATGAAGAAATTTCCATTATTGAGCATCTAAATCTGGAAAAAAAAACCTAAATTTCTACATCAAGCTTCAGATTCTAAAGAAAATCTGTTTTAATCCTGATCCACTCATTGGTGTTACATATTGTATCTCACTTTGGCTGCATATAATTGTATGAACCAGAATATATATGCCTCAATTCAGGCAAGTCCAAGCCTGCATGTGCATGTTGTCCAATATGCTACAGGATGGACAAAACCTAGGATAATTAGTATTTCTGATGATTGTATCCAGAAGACCTTGGACTTGCCCGTTAAAGACTTACAACTGTTATCATTTGCACACCAGGAAGTACATTGTATGGTCACATCAGTGCAAAAATGCCCTTACACAAGGTGAAAGGCGTGCTCTCGTAAATCAAAGAAAGAATAAAAACTTGCTGTAAAACCATTCGTATTTCTTCAAAACCATTCCAGAAGGAAAGAAATTAATGATATCTCCAAAACAAAGGGTGTTACAACTGGATTTTCATTCGAAGAGCTTTAAAAATGCCTAATAAGAGCTCTTCTGTGCACAATACAGTTAGGGGCATTTTTTCACTGATGGGAAGGTACATGTACGTCATACTGCAAAAATCAATAAGCCTTTGGACTTACCATCTTTAACCCATTTGTGACAGAGGTCCACATTTTGTGGTTTGGTTTAATAACTTTTGATGCAAAGCCCTAAAAATCATACCAAATACATGAGCAGAAAGAGCAAAAACTTCTACACAAACTGTGCCCATTTTGGTTGCGTTAATATTCGTTGTTTGATGCTGAAATTTTTTTAAAGGAAAATAAGCATTAAAATTCTTAAATTGGCAATGTGATAGAAAGTTTAGAATCATCGTTTTCCCCTGCAAATTGGCAACTTTTTGACTTTTAATCATAATTTCTGTCAATTTATATTCATTTCAAATACATGACGTTTTATAAGAAAAATGTAGCAATAAAATAAAATGTTGGTGTTGCCAATTTGAAGAATAAAAGCTGATTAAATTAGGCTTTAAATAATTCCTGTCACGAATGGGTTAACCGTTTACCTACACTGCATATCTACATGTAACTCCTTCTGTACCCAAGCAATACTGAGTACAATAAGTAGAAATAATGCATGTACAATACAAAACCGGTATACCTGACAGAAAATATATCATATATGCTACATCATGTATACATGTCTATGTGTAACGAGTCTAGGATAAGATCTGTTGTCTGTTGCCTTATCAGCCCCATACAATACCTCGAATCACTGCAAAAAGGGCAAAACACATCCAAACATCAAAATGATATTTGTAGTACATGGTTTGCACGTGTTATTCCCTTTTTCCACGGAGACAACAAATAGGTAATTACATGTACATGTACATTTGCGCATATACGTCACTGCACATCTGTATGATGTAAAATAATTTTGCACTGAAAACTACATTATTTCCAAATGTAACTTTCATTTGAGTAGATCACTTATAAACTAAGTGCATACTTTCATTTTCTATATTTAATAAGCCTTGGAGTTATGATAATCGGATGAAGAAGAATAACACTGATGCAAGACTTCGTGTATTAACCCATAGAGGTACAGTGTCACCTTTAGGAGACGCTTTCGCAGTATCTGTTGGTTCCAGAATGTTGGGCAGTACATATCATACATGAGCAGAAAGAGAAAAATGCACTGACAAATTTGAGCCCATTCCAATCGCTGTATGGTGTGGCGTTCTCGAATTAGGGCAGTTTAAGTGTAACTAATCATTAAACTCTTTAAGTTGGCAATGCAGTGAATAATATATAATCACTATTTCTGTGTTCAAATTGGCAATTTGTGATTCAATTTTACAATTATATTTCATTTTGGTTTATGTTATATCCACATTTCTTTTTTTCAAGCTATGTAAATGTGGATAAAAATAATTTGTATTGCCAATTTGAGGATTGAAGATGATTAATTTAGACCTCAAGAAAGCTCTGTACTGCTATGGGTTAAAGTAGATACATCATCTTTTGTCAACATACTGGAATATATGAAATAAAACTGTCTGAAGTACTTGTAGCGTAATAGATTAAGGTGTCATTAATTAAAAAGAAGAAGTACATGTATGTCTAGATAGTTATACTTAGAGGGTGTTAGATTCTGTAGATTGCAAGAATACACTATAAGGCCTAATTGTTTGGAAAGGTTTCTTTTGATAGAAGGCCTAATTGTTTTGAAAGGTTTCTTATGAGAGCATTGAAGGAAATAACATGCAATTTATCACACACATCTCTTCTAATGCCTGTGCCAGAGAGTATAACCGTTGGGGTAGTTATTTTTAAAAAGTATGGTGTAAAATGATCAGAGGGAAAACACACTTGAATAAAATGGATCACTTTTGTTTTCGGGATTACTTGTCAAGTTTGATTTATGAGGTGAGGGTATCCATACTAAAAAAGGCAGTTTCGTGACTATATTGTCCTTTTACAAGTGCTCTCAATGTATAGTGATAGTAAAATCAACAGTGTGCATCCAATTTTGAAATTGAAGGCAAGAGTTGCATGCTAAAAAAACTGATGTTTATGATTTGTTAGTGGGACCACAGGCTTAAGTACTTTTTTTTTTTAATGGTAAAGAATCATAGATTTTAGATTATTTTATCATGCACCATGCAGGGAAACAACTTATTTCAAATGAATTCTTATAAGGCTTTTTATACTGTAAACAATAAAAATACACAAATAATCTAATTTTTTTCAGATTTAGCTATTTGAACCATCATTTATACACATCTTAAGCTTTACTTCAAAGATTTCAAACAAATGTGTGTGCCTAGATTGAACAGCTTTAGTACCTTTAACTAATTCGTGACAGGAATTATTTAAAGCCTAATTTGATCGGCTTTTAATCTTCAAATTGGCAACACCAACATTCTTATTTTATAGCTAAATTTTTCTTATAAAACATCATGTATCTGAAATGAATATAATTTGACAGAAATTATGATGAGAAGTCAAAAAGTTGCCAATTTGCAGGGGAAAATGGTGATTTTAAACCTTCTATCACATTACCAATTTAATGATTTTAATACTTATTTTCCTTTTAAAAAATTTCAGCATCAAGCAACGAGTATTGACACGACCAAAATGGGCATAGTTTGTGTAGAATTTTTTGCTCTTTCTGCTCATGTATTTGGTACAGTATGATTTTTAGGGCTTTGCATCAAAAGATATTAGGCCAAACCACAAAATGTGGACCTCTGTCACGAATGGGTTAACAGAATGTGTACTTACATGTTTTCAACAAACTTGAACACTATCATACGTACAATACAAACCTGTCATTCATCCACATTTTGTTTTAAAAAAAAGGTTTGGCACTTAATTTGAGTTGTGACTTGTGAATCCTTAGCAATATCCACATTGCAAACGATTAAGCAGTAATTAACAGCAATCCATTATTTCTTGATAGCAAAGTGGATTGAAACAAGTGATGAAGTAGGCTATTACATTTTATCCAGTCTTCAAATTTCCTCAGAGCAGTTTGACGTCCAGAAATTATTCGGCATAATCACGTATGAAGCCGGCAGCACATCAACTCATGGATGCAATATACATGTACAGGTAGGCACATACGGAGAAGTGTCTTCCTTTGTCAGTATACGACAGGCATGCAGATATGCCAGTATGTCTCCTATTGCAGAAGCCGTTGCACGATACGTAAAGCACCTGACCGGCAAATCCTCTGCAGAATACACACAACGTATGTTAAACAAATCCTGAATGGCACAGCAGAAGACAATGTCATATAGTTATCTATAGCAAGAAAGTGATAGGAATAGACATAGTCACTGTGTATGCTGTTATACCTGTCCCATAGCACTGGATAATTGCTATTGATTAGAAAACAGTCACCTGACAAGCGGACGGAATGCGTAGAGTCAGCGGATACACTCCCCCTACACCTGTGTATAAGGGCACACGTTAGTATCTGTACAGGGTGCATATATATGCAGCAATGTTCCATGTACATGTATTTAGATGAATATATAAAAGAAGTGTACTTCTGCCATGTTAGTCTGGTCAAGAACTCTTTTATTGGAATGGGTTGAAAAAGATTGAATTTTGTTACAAATCTGTATATTCTATATCACTTAAGCATTTATTGATATCTATTTTATTATGGTGTGATTTGGAGATGCATGCATTTAGTGGATGACAACTTGTTACACATGTAGTTCAAATGATTTTGTAATGATGCGTTTTACTTGCTTTAACTCTAGAGGGCTCTGTCAGTTCTGCAGCTTATGTGTCCGTTTATCTTCATAAGATGTGGACTCACTGTGTTGGAATCAGACTGTGCACCCCCCCCCCCCCTCCCCCCCCCCCCTCCCCCCTCCCCCCTTCTCTCTCTCATGTGTATGTTTTGGGTATTATCATGTACAGTGTAACACTAAAACTGTTTAGCAAGGTAAGATAAATTAGTTTTTGTAAAAACAGAATAATTTTATACTTTTAAAACTGAAAAGAAAATATGGCTCTTTTAGTATAGTGTGTTTATCTTAATAGATTCATGATTAATCTGATGAAGAAAAAAAATGCCTTTTGGAGAAGCTGTTTTAAAGTTTGTAATATGATTTTTAGTAAGATTTAAATCAAGATTAAATAGTAAATGGCATTACATTGAGTAAAGATTTTAAAAATGTAAAAACATTTGCAGTATTCATTGCTTGTTTCATAAAACATTTGGTTTTTCATAATTTCGTATGTACAGTATTTTCTCCAACGTCTTTATTTATGATTTACGATTTTAAGAGATAACATTAGAACTAAATTTGTATATTCTCTCCATAGTTCATGATTTTGAACAACCCCTTTAATTGAAGGATACTTATTTGTATTTAAAAGGGAGGAGAGAGAGAGAGAGAGAGAGAGAATGAGAATCAGATTGTAAGCAAATTCTCAGTGAATATGAAATTAAGCACTGGCTCTGTGCCAAAAGCAATTGTACTCCCAGTCTGCATCATAATGATGATGTATTTTTCTCATCCAAAAGATACATTTTCCTTCAGAATTGGGGGTAAACCATCCGTGCAATTGAGAAAGGGGTGGAGGGAGATGGGGGGAGGAATGGGGAGAGGTGGGAGAAGAAGAGAGAGGGGGAGAAGGATGAGAGGTGAGGGGTTTTAGGGAGGGGAGAGAGGAAGTGGAGGGAAGGAGAGGAAAGGAGGATGGAAGGGAAGGAGGAGAGGGAGGAAGAAGGAAGAGAGAGGGGAGGGAGAGGGGAAGGAGAAGGGAAGAATGGTGGAGAGGGGAAAATGGGGGAGGAGGGGGAAAGAGAGACAGATAAAGAGATAGAGAGAGGAGAAGGAATGAAGGAAGGAAAGAATGTGGGGGGAGAGAGAGAGAGAGAGAAAAGGAGGATGGAAGGGAAGGAGGAGAGGGAGGAAGGAATGGGGAGAGGTGGGAGAGAAGAAGGGAGAGGGGAGAGAGGGATGAGAGGCGAGGGGTTTTAGGGAGGGGGAGAGAGGAAGTGGAGGGAAGGAGAGGAAAGGAGAATGGAAGGGAAGGAGGAGAGGGAGGAAGAAGGAAGAGAGAGGGGAGGGAGAGGGGAAGGAGAAGGGAAGAATGGGAGAGAGGAGAAAATGGGGGGAGGAGGGGGAAAGAGATAGATAAAGAGAAAGAGTGAGTAGAAGAGAGAGGAGAAGGAATGAGGGAAGGAGAGAATGTGGAGAGAGAGGGAGACAGAAAGGAAAGAGAGAACAGGAAGATGGAGAGAGACATAAGGAAAAAAATAAAATAAAGGAACAGAGATGAGGAGAGAGGGAGAAACAGATGACAGAGATGGGGAAGACAGTGAGAAGAAGAGAGGGGGAAAGAGAGAGAGAGAAAGCATCTATAATCCTGTAGATGGGCTCTGTGAAGCGTGAATAATGCCTGCATCCCGGGAACCAGACACACGCATAAACACAAAAAACAACGTTTTCTCATGAATATAACCTCATCTGTCTTTTTTAATGAGGAAAGCGCTATAGCTACCTTGCACAAGACATGCTAATGGAATACATCTATTATTAAAAAGGGCTTTATCATTTCTCGTTTGGTTGAATACATTTTTTAAACTGACTCTCACAAGGATATTCCATTATGGAAGTATTGCAAATAACAACCGCATTATTGGGTTTGACTTATTGATACCTTTTTTTCTGTAGGATGAAAACGGGTAATAGATATTGATGGCTTTGTTTAGCTGCCCCAAATATGTCCTTTTCACTATATCTGTTATTGGTTGATTGTTAGTTTTGTTGCTTTTTCTTGTGATTGTATTTCAGTTTCAGTCTTTTAGCATAAAAGACCAAAATGCTACTTAGAATTTTAAATTTAAGTGGTATCATCTGCAATTGAGGTTTCGTAACATAAATTGCTAAAAAGATCCATTTTTAACATTTATGATGTAGGAATGGGGAAAAAAATATGCCCAAGGCTGCTGATGAAAAAAATGGAGATAATTGACAAGGCAACCATACTTGAAGGATGTCTGAAAAAACAATTAGATAATAGGGATCCAAGCCGGGCTGATTAGCGAGTATACAATTAAGCGAGGACTGGAAGAAATTACTTGCCCTGGGGATTCATGTGCTGTTAGTATTAATACTGACACAGAGGGAGGGAGGGAGGGAGAGAGAGAGAGAGAAAGAGAGAGGAGTGAGAGAGATGAATAGAAAGTGGGAGAGGAGGTAAGAGGGAGAGATGTATGAATTTAGGGAATTGTAGAGATGGGAAGTCAGGAAATTTAGAAATTTTGTAGGAATTAGTTTTCACATGCAGAGTGGGATAAAGTTGGGGGGGGGATGTATGTAGGCCCTATGTGATAAAAGAGAGAGATGTGAGATGACAAATAAAGAAATATTCTATATAGATATTGACAGAAAAGGGGAGAAAATGGTCTTGAAGAGTCACAATGTGAATAACAGTAGTGTTGCATGAAGTAAACATATTAAGGCAATAAAACAATTTTTATTTACATGTACATGTAGGTGGTCTTGATAGGGGGCAAACGTATTCTTTTAGGATTCCTGTGGTTTTTCAGTCTTGTGAGACAATAAAAAACAATAAGAGAGAGAGAGAGAGAGAGAGAGAGAGATACACAGAGGATAAAATCTGAATGATTATGGATTGAAAGTGTCATCATGAGGTATTCACCCATCTATTTCTTGTACGGCCTCTTTTTGTTGACTGTTCTTAACACTTTCACATCTTTATGGTAGAGTGGTTTTGGCGCTATATAAGTTACATTATTTGTATTATTATTATTATTATTATTATTTATGCACAGAGTGGAATTTTCTCAAGGTTTGAGTTTGCAGGACATCTATCTGTCAAGCCCAGTTTTAGTTCATATGATATGATCTGGATTTATGATTGCATAAAATTGTGTTATGAAAATGTTTGAAATATTGATACAAAGAAGAGTTTCTTGATGTTTGAAGTATTTTTGATCATGAATTATATACTTCATTCGCAGAAATTCTTGCTCTCAGACTAGACCCTGAGATGCTACATCTCGTTCAAATTAATGACATGCATCTTCCCTCCATCTCATTAACAATTCCTCTTTTTTCCCTTTCACAATCAGGAACACGCCCTTCTGCTTCATTTGCATGACAATGCCTTGCCACTCATCAGTGATTGACAGCCTTAATTTATGCCGTCGCTGAGCAGCTGTTCTTGCTCTTGGCTTAGCCGGCATAAATTAGGCACTACGGACTCGCTGAATGATATTGATGTATGACTTATTTTGTGTTGCTTCCATTGAATCGACATGGTTGATTTAGGACACAGATTAAGAATTGAAAGCGGGAGTCCTATTCTGCAGGTGAATAGGACAGATGAAACATTAGGGAGTAAATGCATGTGAGTTGCAATCATTGGTAATATTTCATAGCATGGGAATATTATCCTTGGGGAGAAGAGGGTTAGAATGAAAAACAAAGTAATTCTTATGTAGATAAAAAGCACCTGATTTAATACTCTAGTTCAATTAAAGACGTGATATGTTTTTATTTGTTCTTTCACTTTTGTGATTAAATCATTATAATACGGTTTCGTATAGGATTTTATTGGCTAATTTAATTGAATATCCATATTTTGTGAAAAAAGTGTATGGTATGTAATATTAAGCATATTCATGAAGTGTTAAAAGTATTTTTTGAAATGGTTTTATTTTAATATCAAACTTTGCAGCCCAGTGGCTGAATAGTGCCTGATTTACATTGATGAAATGAAAAGCACTGATGTCCAATAAAAAAGCTGATCAGATGAAAACATGGTCATTTTTTAAAGTATGAATAATGATTTTGAATAAAGAGTTAAAGTTCCATGCATGTTGACTATTTTTTTTTTCTAAGACTGCATGGTTTACACTATTAATATCTGCAGTAGAGGGTCCATGTGAGTCAGGCGTATTGGTGAAATATTGTAATTAAGAATTCTGAAGCTCTTCCCAATTTGATCTCATTATGATGTCATCATGACGTCATAGTTTGGAACAATCTGGATGCCTGGGAATCGAATGTGGAGTGTTGTATTTGTGTAGAAATTCAAGAAACGTGTAAAGTCTGTTTAAGTCCTCAAAATGAACAACTCCAAAAAAGTGAAACAGTATATCAGACAAACCTTTGCAATTTCTTAGTCATCACAGAATTAGCAAGAGAGTGATAGAGTAGGGGGACAGTTTTGATTGAACAAAGAATTTAGGAGTGATTCAGGTATTCCCTTTTTGAATAACTTCAAATTTATAAATGGAAAGGGAATTAAGAGGACATGATACTATGAATAGAAGTCTATTTTTAAAAATGACATCACTGCACCCATCCTGGTCCTACAGAGGTAAGATGACATCACCATCCATCATATGTAACTTCCAGACCCTGAAAAGTTTTGAGAGAAAATGAAAACTATTTGGATGAATTTTTCAATAACATTGAATTGAGTTAAACAATTTAAATATCAATTATGATAGTCACAAAGTGTGTAGATAACCAAAGAGGAAAGCTGGTGATTGTTGTAGTGGTTAAAAAAAGATGAGTTACATAATCATCTAGTTCAGCTGATAACATAGAGTCTGATTAATTAGACTATCATCATGAGTAACATGAGTGACATCAGCTTTGGACCAGTCATAACATCACACCACTCTTCATGGCTAGCCAATCACATTTGAGATGGACAGCCATTGGAGGATTATTGGGATTCAATTACTCCTTGGAATTATCTTATTTTCTTCATTATTTTCTTCTTTTCTTTTTCTTTCTTGTATTGGAATTAGTCACTTGAATGCCTTAGGCATTTTGTTCTTCATTTTTTGTTGTTGGTTTTATGCAGTTTGCTACATGGGCATCATGTATGAAAGAATCTTATAAAGAAATTGATTTTTTTTATATAATCATTATTACTGTTGTTATCTGTTTTTTCTTTATTTGTTTATTTATGTATTGTTATGTCTGTTTATTTATTCATTTATTTATCTACTTGTTTATCTATTTTTTCTGATGCAAGAGTGTTTTCATCAGTTGGGCAGCCTATTCGTGTAGATCAGGTGATACAACAAAGTTTGGTAAAGTAGACTAGCATTATGAGTAACATGAGTGACATCACGTTTGGACCAATCATGACATCACACCATCTTAGTGTCTGGTCAATTATGTGATAGATGGACAGCGATTGGATTTTTCCCCCTTTTTTTTGGGGGGGGGGGGGGTTCTTATTACCCTCAAGACTATTCCACTTTTTCATAACCACCTTACTTTTTCTTCTTTTTTTTTTTTTTTTTTTTTTTTTTTTTTTAGCATTAGTCACTTGGAGCCTAAGGCTTTCCCTTGTTTTGTTTCTTTTCTTTTCTTTTCTTTTCTTTTCTTTTTTTGTAGGGGGATTTTTAGGGGTTTTTTGAAAATGTGTTTTTGTAGATAATGTACTGAATTATATGTGAAAAAAGTTTTGAAGAATTTTTTTTTTGGGGGGGATGTTTGTTGTTGTTGCAGTTAAGCTGAAAGTGGTTTGATTAATAAGAACATAGGTCAGTTCCTGAAGTTCCTGAATGTGACACACATGTACAGTAGCCAATCATTGGACAGCTAGACCGCCATTGGAGGATTTTGTACCTGATATATTTTCTTATTTTGTATTGGTTTTGCTCTTTGTATTATTTAGAATTAGTCACTTTAAAGGCATTCTTTTTTTCTTTTTTTTTTTAAGATCAAAGAATTTTAGCAGTTACACGTAGTTTTTTTTAATGAAACAGTGTCAGGTAAACTAGACTAGCATCATGAGTAACATTGGGACCATTGCATAATAAAATTATACAGCAACATCACTGTGAGTGACATCAGCGTTGGACCACAGTCATGACATCAGACTACCTGTAATGTCTAGCCAGTCATATGACAGACATTAGCCAATCATATAATAGATGGGCAGCCATTGGAGGATTCTTGGGGTTCAATAACTCCCAGGCCTTTTTTGTTTCCTTCATTTTTCTTTTTTATTCCTTGCCTGAGAATTAGTCACTTATAAAGACTTTAATGTTGGTGTTGTTTCTTTTTTGTCTCTGAAATTTGTTTTTTTTTTTGTTGGATGTGATGACTAAACATCGATGATCATTTTCTTTTCTTTTTTCATTTTTTTTCCTTCTTTGGAAGAGCTACTTTCCTCCACTGCAGTTATTTTAGTTTCTGATGTAACCTGCTATGTGCTGATTGGGTGCCAACCTGCAGGAGTGGAGAATTTTTCAGGAAGCAAAATAACTTGAATTACTCTTATCTGATAATTTTTTAGTGTAAAATGGTACTTCAAAATAAAGATATTAGGGCTATACATTAATTGCAATTAAAGTTATGGTTATTGTTTTATCTATGAGGAAAATGGCCACATGGTTAGGGATGGCTTATTTTTAACCATTGGATGATCAGGTTCATGTCACATGACCTTTCATGAATGGTAGGCCCTAGATCTACGAAGTGTCGGGTACAGTTTACCCAACACTTTAAGAAAAAACTATGACAAATCTACAAATACACATGCCTCGAACCCAAAACTTGTGCATAAGAGGGATGAATGTCACAAACATTACACCCTACCTTTTGGGAATTTAGGGCCGATTATAGGGGGGAAAAAACAGGTTGTGTAACGCAACACATGACATGAACGTGAAAGTATGCCCTATGGGTTGAAAAATCCTTCAGAACCTGTAGGCATCAAAGCTCT
Organism: Echinometra lucunter; assembly: GCA_029962745.1. NCBI lineage: Eukaryota > Metazoa > Echinodermata > Echinoidea > Camarodonta > Echinometridae > Echinometra > Echinometra lucunter. The sequence goes on along the minus strand of CM057164.1, from coordinate 3,697,762 downwards.
TGTTAGAGTAAGAACAGTGTGTACTCAAAATGCTCACATGGAAAGATAATGTAACTTTCTATCTTTTTCTTTTTTTTATTTGGTCTGTGAAAATGTTTTAATAAAATGCATTAACAAATGATATGGCATGAAATGTAATAACATCTTGCAGTAAAGTAGGTGCCCAAAATGTCAGCAGATGTTTGCAAACAAGTACTTCCCAGTAAAACTTTTTTGTCATTATGAAAGACGATGTATTTCATGGAATTTCATTTGTAGCAGTACATGCATATTAGAAAAACATGTGATGTGCCTAGATGTTGGGGAGTCAAATTGATCTGACTTTTAGTAAAGAAATCATGACACATTATTGTAAAAAAATTTTCTTCTTTTTTTTCCTTTCATACAGGAAAGCGTCTACCACAGTATGCAGCTGGGCAGGAGAAAAACTTTTACCTCATTGCATATAGGAGCCGGGGAATGCCTGCCTTAAGCTTAGAGAAATAAGAGAATACAGTTAATAGGTGCTGATGGACAATAGCAAAGCAGACAGTGAATTTTGCTCTGTCAAAAATATATGGAGGTGAGTTGGGTAGTCACTAAACCATGATAAAATTAAAAACTTTTTTGGTCCTTTCGTAAATCTCTTATTTTTCTGATTGATGATGATTCCAAGGTTTATCCTAAACCTGTAAACCATTAATCTATTTTTCTCTCCAGTATTAAATTTGAAATATGAATCCATGCAAGCTATCAAAGCAAACCAATTGCATCATTCATGACTCACTGGAGGTTTATTTTGACAATAGACTGCCATATTTTCTGTTTAACATCAGTAGGGCGAGGACCACACACCGAACAAGGTCCGCTGACAAATCCTGCCTCATCGTTTCTAATTAATTTTCATCGGTTCAGCTTCTTCTTGAAGACTTTCACACAAGTTTCATCACCAATCAATTACAATCAGACGATTATTCATCGTTGTGTGGAGTACCCCTGTCCATTATAGCCATGAAATGGACACTTTATCATATCATCACATTCAGTGATGTCATCATAAACACATAGTCTTCCTTGTTCAGACCCTCAATCTTGAGTTTGGAGTTAGACATAATTGGGATGACAAGTTCTTTGTAATATACTGGGGTAATGATTGTCACAATTAGCTGATTATAGTCATTGTAACTGATTGGCTAAAAAACTATGGCAGAAAAGATTTGATTTCAAGATATTCCTGCTGAATTACTGCTTGATGATAGTTTGATAATTCTTTGGTTCAAAATCCCCAATAATCCAAAAGTAAACTGTAATGGTTTGTCTCCTGTGTAGAGATAATTTTTTTGTTGCAGGTATTCTTAATTTTTAAAAAAATATTCATTGTTGAAAAAAATTTCTCAATTGAGAGAAATTTTTTATCTCTGATAAAAATCCTGAAGCATGTTTTTGGTTTCTAGTTAAAGACTTCAGTTATTCTTTTCTTATTAATCAGCTTTTTTCCTACTCATCTCATTTAGTCATCCAGTATTATATTTAGACCACTATTATTTCCGAAATTTTTGTATTCTGGGAGAGTATTCTATGAGAAATTTTAAATTTTACAACACCGGTCCTAAAGACAGCTGGTAGTCTTGTGCCGTTGCCCGACACTTCTCTTACTCATCTCATTTAGTCATCCAGCACGGTGTTCTGCGAGCACGCCACCTCTTCTGACTCATCTTGACATCATCCAGGGGAGATCCCCCAAAACATGATGTTCTATAAATAGACCATGATGTCATAGCTGCGGTGATGAGCCTGACGAGCAGAAAGGACAGTGACCAGCAGTGTAAATAACGCCTCCCAGGGCAGCGGGGATGATCCTCGAGTGATGACAAATCGGTCAGATGTTATTAAACGGTGGTGCGTCTCGATCGTCAGTCCGTCGTGGGGCGTATGACGTCATGCTGCCCCGGCAATGACCGAAGTAGAACGAAGTGATGAGGGAGGACCTGTGGACTTGTTGTCCACTTTGAGTCGTTACATTAAAGTGTGAGAAGGAGCGTATATTGATGAGTAATCAAGTGATGAAGAATGGTTTGTGAAGTGGTATATCTTCATCACTTTGATTCCATGTGATAATCGATGATGTCCTCTTCCAGAAGGGGAGGGTGTTGAAATGCGTCTTGCACGATGATAACGTGTAACCAAGGGTATCTTTAATATCCCACTGAATACTAAACCTGACTAAACCAGAGATGACTTGGGCTGGGGTCTATGGAAAATGTGTGTTATACTGAAATCAATCATGCTCATTGTGTTAATAGATCTAGGTAGAGAAAAATGACTCTATCCTTAGGAAAGGATGTCTATCACAAACAGAGTGAAAGTGAAGATGGAGTTTTAGAATGAAACCTATATGTTAACCCATAGCAGTACAGAGCTTTCTTGAGGTCAATATTAATCATCTTAAATCCTCAATTTGGCAACAAAATTTATCTTTTTCTATGCTTACACAGCTTGAAAAAAAATAAATATAGATATAACATGAGCCAAAATGAATTATAATTGTAGAATTTAATTAGAAATTGCCAATTTGAACACAAAAATAGTGATTATGTATTATTCACTGCATTGCCAATTTAAAGAGTTTAATGATTAGTTACAATTAAACTGCTCTAATTCGAGAACGTCATACCATATGGCGTTGGGAATGGGCTCAAATTTTTCTGTGCATTTTACTCTTTCTGCTCATGTATGCTATGTTCTGCCCAACATTCTGGACCAACAGATCCTGCAAAAGCGTCTCCTAAAGGAGACACTGTACCTCTATGGGTTAAGACGACTCAAGGGAGATGAGAAACGAGTGCCTTATGATCAGGTGGTCTTTATGAACAGGTTCCTTGAGTACATCTTTCTGTGAGAAACATTTTTTCAAGGGAAAGAAAATGCTGTCTTTATAGACTGGTGGTCTTTCTCTTAAGGTGGTCACTAACTGAGCATGTGTGACTGTATTAAACCAAGGAGTTCCATCTCCCTGATTAAAGGCATTGGCTAACTTTGTGAGTAGCTGATTTAAAAAATTCTCAAACTAAGATGAAACATGTGTATGAGTACTTGTATTTGTACTCAAAAACCCTGAAACCAACCATAATTTGGAATGAAAAAGTGTAAGTTAGGCGCAAACGGCGATTTTATTATCCTTCGTCTCACAAGACAATCACCAAGAGGATCACTTTGCTTGAATTTGAAAATGCCGTTATGTGCCTCCCGCCGCGTGATACGCCAATACACACAGTACGGTCAGGCGAGTCATACGCGCATGCGCACTCCTTATGTCTATTCTGTGCTACCGATCCTCCTATATTTTTCAAACATTGGTTCACTTTTTTTATATTTAAAAATACTTCCTGTGGATATTATACTTTGAAACTTTCAGACTGGTATTTTTACACTATAACCCTTATGTTTATCCTATTTTCAAGTAACAAAACAAGATTTTTTTAAAATCATAACAATGTTAACCAATGCCTTTAAACAAGAGAGGGCAAGAGACAGACACATCAGAAGAGATGAGGAAAGAGGGAGAGAGAGAGGGAGAGAAAACATGAGGTAGAGGAGAAAATATAGTAATAGGAAGAGGGAAAAAGAAATTCTTAAAGGGAAAGTCAACCCCAGAAGTTTCATTGTTTCAATAAAAGGAGATTAATTTGAACAGCATTTTAAAAAAGAAATGAGCAAAATCGGTCAAAGAATAAGAAAATTACACTTGTTTACATTTTCTAGTAAATTACTCACGGCTCTGCAAATTGGCAACACTCATGATATCATATGCGAGCAGGTCTCCATTCACTTTGTACATGAAATTTCACATTTTCTCAATTTTCTTGGAAGTTACACATTTTCTTACCCCCATAGTCAATGTATGTTCGGAAGAATTGCTTTTTACATAATATACTTTGACTATTGGGTAAGAAAAAAGAAGGAAAGACTAATATTAACTGCAAAAGAGAGCAATAAATTGGGAAATAAAAGACTACAAGAATTAATTGAAAGAGACAAGGAGAGAGTAAATTAAGTTTGTAATATATGATACAGAATACATGAAAAGGCAAATATGAAGAAAAAAAAATTGGTGAATGATGGAAAAATAACTAAGAAGAGTTGAATGGAGAGAGCGAAAGAGAGAGATGAATCAGGCATATATCATGTAGAAATATCTGACATAGAAATAAGAATTCAAGCATTAGGAAGGCAGGAGAATAATGGTAGAAAAACAGACTAACACAGAGGTGGTAGAAAGATCGAGAAAAGGAGGAAAAGTGAGGTAATCCGTGTTCCACATGTCAAGACATCTGCCGCGCCACGGCAGGCAGGGGGTTGACAGGAGCGTGATTCACCGAGACCTGACATCATCCGCAATCGATGACAAGTCGCTCGGAACACTGATGAGAAAACAGTTTGCCAACGATCGCATCCCCATCAGGGCTTAATTGTGAAGAGTAAGCGGCTTGTCTGCAACCTCGATTATTGATTTGCTCGTGATTGGGTAGTGTAATCAGTGACTTCATATTCAATCGCAAGAATAAGAATTTTCTTTCGATTCTGCCATCATTTTGATTATTTTTATTCTACTTTTCATCTTTCCCCAATTTATTTTGCTTTTTATTTCTTTTTCAGAATTTGTAGTCATCTCCATTCCTTGTGGTTGTTCCCATTTGAATTCTTCTTCTTCCACTTTTTTCCTATTTTGATGTAAATTATTGACTAGTGTAATTTAGAACTTTATATACAATGGCAGGAATAACATTCTTTCATCTGTTCTGCCACTATTTTGATTATTGTGATCATTCTCCCCTTTTTTTTTTTGCAAATCTGTTTTACCTTATTTCTGTTTCACAATATGTTTTCATATGAATTCCTTCTGGTCTTTGCTGGAATATATTTTTAACTTCTTAAAAACCTTTTTTCCATCTTTCCATCCTCTATGCCAATTGATTCTTGATTCTCTCTTAAGTAGAGTACTGAATAACTATTGCAAGAATAAGGGCCCTGTTTCATAAAACTTGTTATCAGTAACAACTGCCACATTTCTATGACAAATTTGCTCTCAGTCAATCAGATACAAGGCTTCCAGTAACTTATAACAGTTATTGAAACTTGTTATTGATAACAAGTTTTATGAAACGGGCCAAGATTCTTCCTTTTGCTCTGCTTTGACCTTTTTATATAGATTTTTGTTCTTCGCCTCTTCATATCTGCTGCTCAAAATCCATGCAAGAATTTATATTCACATCAATATATTTTGGTATATTTTTATTTGAGTTTCTTCATCTTTTGTTCTTTCTCGTAAGGGAAGATTATTATCTATCTTGTATTTCCCTTGATCTCTAAAACAATAATGAAAACTAATTTTATTTTCTGCTTGAACTATCACTGCATCCTTGACCTGTACAGGTTAACCTGCAAATCAATCGTATAAATATTCATTTTGTCTAGTTCATAAATCCCCACCACTCCTAATCCTGTGCACTGTGAGCAATATTACAGGCAAGTGAAAGTCAATTACAACGGACAAGGTCAATGTCAACCCCTGTTGACTGGACGCTTGATATCTGAGGACACGGGACGATTAACACAACAATGTAATTTGATCAATCACACCATGTATAGATGCATTCATGCGTTAATTAATATGCATTAGTGGCATTGATCATGTTCCCTCGCTAACAAGTCCACTTTGTATCCACAATGCACATAATGCCCATACTGCCATCCCATGGTATTGCGGACCTAGTATACCAGTGGAGACTGTACAGAGATAGCTCTAATTAAAGAAACGCTTTCCTGGTCACTGTCAGCCCTCGCTGGTGAGAATCCAGGGGCAAGATATCACCCAATTATGTCTAATTAATGTAGGGAATCAAATCCGCCGGCTACACCTATTCGTCAACCTCGGCCCTCGTTTGCACGCCGATAAATTGTTCCGCAACGTTGTGTCAAATACGCAATTATTGAGTTTACAGCCCAATAGGCTTATATGCCACCATCCATCATACGGCACCTGTCCTGTATTTCGCTGCTGAAAGTGATATCGTCTTTGTAAATGTTTGCTTATTGGTATGCAAGCAAGATCGTGGAGCATCAGATTGTTTTGCAATCAGTTTTTTCCGTGATTAAAATTTGTGAGAAAACCAGTTTTTGCGCATTGGAACGTGGCTAATTGGAGCCAAGTTAATTGAAACCTTGCAAAGTACATTAGCTCTAAATGTCAAGAAGTGAAGGATTTCATTATAAAGTTCATAAATAATATCACACTTTTATGCGGCTTTATAAGGTTGTAATCATCATTTTCTATGCTTTAAAGGGGAAGGACGAGGAGGAAAAAGTTTCTTTTGATCAGAAATATCTTACTGCTGTTCCCTGGTTAGATTTGATATGATGGGCATTTTGCTTCATATTGAAGTTACTGTACCATTTTCCACTTAATAATGATAAATAATATCACGCTTTTATATGGCTTTATTAGCTTGTGACCATCATTTCCTATGCTTTAAAGGGGAAGGGCTGAAAAGGTTTTGATAGACATGTATCTTACTGCTATTCCCTGGTTTTATATTTGATATGATGGGCATTTTGCTTCATATTGAAGTTATTGTACCATATTCCTCTTAATAGTAATAAATGATATTACACTTTTATATAATAATAATAAATAATAATAATAAATGCAACGTGTATAGCACCAGATGCACTCTGTGGAGTGCTCAAGGCGTGTTTTATATGGCTTTATAAGGTTGTAACCATCATTTTCTATGGGTTTATAAGGTTGTAACCATCATTTTCCATGTTTTAAAGGGGAAGGACGTAGGACGAAAAGGTTTCTTGTGATATACACTATCTTACTGCTATTCCATGGTTTTATATTTGATATGATGGGCATTTTGCTTCATATTGAAGTTACTTTGCCATTTTCCACTTAATAATAATAAATAATATCACACTTTTATGTGGCTTTATAAGGTTGTAACCATCATTTTCTGTGCTTTAAAGGGGAAGGACAGAGGAGGAAAAAGTTTCTTTTGATCAGAAATATCTTACTGCTGTTCCCTGGTTAGATTTGATATGATGGGCATTTTGCTTCATATTGAAGTTACTGTACCATTTTCCACTTAATAATAATAAATGATATCACGCTTTTATATGGCTTTATTAGCTTGTAACCATCATTTTCTATGTTTTAAAGGGGAAGGAAAGGGGAGGAAAAGGTTTCTTTTAATTTTAGAAATATCTTACTGCTGTTCGGCCGTGATCTGGAAGAACTGCATATCTCAATTTTTTTACCTTTTTAGGTTTTGGTCTGTGATAATCTAGAAAACATGTTTAATGTGTCCAAATGTCATGTAATAACTATTTGTCGTTTTAAAAATAAAATTCACAAATTTCCACCGTTTTGGGAAAAAGTGACGTGATTTAGCAGGTAGAACTACGTAACACGAGTTTTTCGATCGGAAATGGACTATGGTTGTCTATTTTTCAGGTAAAGGTACGTAAATTAAGTTACTACGTTTTGGCAGATCATTTTCCTCGACATGATGCAGGTCGTGCGGCTGGCAGAACTACGTATCTCATACGCGCGTGCTGCACTAACGGGATTCTTATGATCTGGCAAAACTACGTATCTCCTGCTTGAAATTGCCGTGTGTCGAATTTAAAACACACTAGCTATGCGCACTAGGAAGATACGCTGTTTTTAACACTTCCATTTCTTTATTAGCTTGTAACCATCATTTTCTGTTTTAAAGGGAAGGACCTAGGATGAAAAGGTTTCTTTTGATATATGTTACTGCTATTCCATGGTTTTATATTTGATATGATGGGCATTTTGCTTCATAGTGAAGTTACTGTACCATTATCCTCTTAATAATAATAAATGATTTTACACATTTATAATATAATAATGAATAACAACAATAAATGCGACTTGTATAGCACCAGATGCACTCTGTGGAGTGCTCAAGGCATGTTTTATATGGCTTTATAAGGTTGTAACCATCATTTTCTATGTTTTAAAGGGGAAGGATGTATTGTAGGATGAATAGGTTTCTTTTGATATATCTTGCAGCTATTCCCTGGTTAGAATTGATATGATGGGCATTTTGCTTCATATTGAAGTTACTGTACCATTTTCCACTTATATTTATAAATAATATAGCAGTTTTATATGGCTTTATTAGCTTATTAACCATCATTTGCTATGCTTTAAAAGGGAAGGATGTGGGACAAAAAGGTTTCTTTTGATAACTGTTGCTGCTATTCCCTGGTTAGAATTGATATGATGGGCATTTTGCTTCATATTGAAGTTACTGTACCATTTTCCACAGATCATGACATGTGAGTTGATTATTATAAAATACCAAAGGTCTGTTTACATAAACTGCACTTCATTTCAGCAGAACAGCTTGATAACCATGATTCAGAATAATGGCCTAGAATGGGCATCTGTAAAAGATCAATGTTAGACGGTGGGACCTAAAAGAAGTACACTCATTCCTCCTCCAATTCATTCACTAATTGCCAGTTCTCCTTACTCATATCTCCGTATCCACGGCGATGAAACGCGATACCCCTCTCCTCATCTTCTCAAAATATTTGCGCCGTGCGTCACTCGTGGATCTTTGCTTTGGACATGACACATTTATCTCTCCTTCTCACACGTATACATTGACTCAGATCGCCTGAGTACTGGATCCAATGTGAATTCAAGAGACTCCTTAGTTTATTGAGATGAAATAGTAGCCCATAAATGTGTTGACTCAGATTTGCCAGCTAAAATCACAGTCTTCTTTAAGGAAAGTAATTGGTGTAGATGGGTCATTTAATTAGTCATGTCTTCTTGACATTCAGAAAAAATTTCCACATATACATTAACCCATAATTATGCTTGTAAATTGGATGTTTAAAGAGAATTTGGAGTTCTGGGAAAGTTGGACAATGATCTTGAATTGAATTGAATAGAGTACATGTATATTTATTGCCCATATAGGAAATTCTTTTTACATCGGATAATTCAAAGTGCAAATACAATTTCAGGTGAAAATATAGAGCGAAAATGCAAAATTATTCATAGATTAATTAATGGATTAATTGCGACTATATAAGTATTATTAACAATGAATGATCTTGTGAGCTCATGTCAGTTCAAAAGAGTGTCTTAATAGAAATATTATACTTGGACAGGATTGCTCTTCCAATGCCCTTATATTCTTCTTCTTGAGCTATTTATGCACTTCTATTGTCCGTTCCTCATGAGGTTTTATTGTATGTTTCACTGCTTTTAATTATGTTCCAATTCCTTACCTCAAGATTAGGTGTAGTCTGATATATTTTGACAACTTTGCAGTTGGAAGTACAAATTTCCAAACCAGTTTGCCACATTGTTTATGTTGGAGTCATGAATGTTCTAAAAATACATTCTCCCATCGCCGAAAAATGCACTTCCCCAAGGTCATGCATGTCTTTCTCTCACACACACACATACACCAAGCCGACAATTAAAGATAAGATGATATCATCGGAGTTCCCGACTTAATTAAGAAGCCGGCTGCCATTATCGCCGACTCTAAGGCCATCAGAGGTAACCTGATACCACGAAGGGGGTATGAGTAATGTATGTTTGTGGGATGACACAGACAAATTATTTCATATGTGGGACTGTGAGCTCATCGTACATTAGCCGCAGAATTATGAATGAGGTCATGATGCGATGATTGGCCCTTTTGAGGTTTTAGGAGGATTGCAAGACCATTTTAGGCAACCCCATTTCTTTGATTCTTAGTAAGTAGACATTAAAGCTGATGTACAGTTTTTTTGTAGCAAAAAGAAAATGGTCATGGGAGTGATGAAACATAGCCTCACATTGCCCACTTTGCATTTAGAAAATGCTTGTATGAGGTTATGTCATATTCCATTAATGATTACTGGTGAATTTTAGTGCAAATGTTTTAAAATTGTATTTTCTTTTTCTTTCTGATCATTGTAATTATTATTCGCTATTCATTATACGATGTACATGTATTCATTACATTATTTTATGTACTTCTATTTATGTAAAATCACATGGATTGGAAAAGAAGACCTTCGGGTTATAGTTATTAAGTTAATCTTTTTCTTTTCCCGGCATCCATGTGACTCTCCCTATATTCTACTATTGTTTGTATTTGTTCTTTGGTTTGTTGATTCTGCCGAATAAAATGATGATAATAATAATAATAATAATAATAATAAAGACATTCAGTCGTGGGCTTTCATGGGGAGTAGATCATAATTTACTGACACAGACTTTGTGAAAAGCACTGGAAATACCTGTAATAGAGCTACATTTCTGGAACACAGCAAAACAAGCTGTCCCACCATAAACATTCTTTGGCCTGCTTCAAGCATTCTCGGGCCAAGGAAAGTGAGATAATTGACTTTGCCATATGGGGCAAAGGGTGGAATATACAGAGCATTACATAAGGTTTGTTGGTCATAAAACTCATAGTGATGGACAACACAAGTTACTGGGTAAGCACCCATGGTGTCAAATTCCCCATGAAAGCCCACGACTGAGCGTCTTTAAATGAACACAATAGAACAGTTACACTCTGCCCTACACTAGGACCCCTGCACATTGATCACAGCGCTTCATCGCACTCGTTGCGTAAACTGACCTCTCATTTGTTTGTAAATATACATACTGTGTAACTTTGCATGGCTGACCCAAGGTCAGAAATATTTTTTGCCTTTCATTTCTTAAATATTCAACTTGAGGAAAAAACTTCTGGGCATCTTTGCGTCAATTACATCTTGCTGCTGACTAGCGAAAAAGCAAAGAAATGTGACGAATAATTTGAGGGCCTATGCCTATACTGTTCTTGAAGGGAACTGGTCATATATTGAAATACTTTGTCTGCAGCTAGTATGAACTCAACAGCAACAACAACAACAATAACAGCAAAGTGACACATTGTTCTGTGGAAGACCAGTTTAGGAGTTTTCAGAAAATGAAAATTGTCAGACCTGGATCCATATTACATTGCTATAGGTGCATAGGGTAGTGTATTCGCAAGTTCCTTGCACTTCATTTTGGGAGTATTTTAAATTTTAGGTTTTCTTTATAGAAGTGATTTGAAATTGTAGGTTTGCTTTTCAGAAGTGATGATTGAGGATGATAACTGAATATTTGGCACAGACATGAAACAATTATTGTGATTACTCCCCGTTGAGGAATAATGTGTTCATATCTACCCCTGATTATGCATGCACACACTACACATGAACAGTGCATGGATTATATGAGAGGTGTCATAGCAGAGCATGGACATCAGTAAGGGGGAGGCAGGGGGATATTCCCCCTCCCCCAATTTTGATGTTGGAGAACACAATAGAGTATGCCCCCCAAAAAGGGGGGGGGGGGAAGACACCTGAAAAAAGCCAGTAGGTTCAATAGGGTATGTCCCCCCCCCCCCCCCAAAAAAAAAAAAAAAAAAAAAAAATTACAGCAATTTTTTATTTTTTATTTTTTTATTTTATTTTTATTTATTTATTTTATTTTATTTTGTTTTATTATTATTATTATTATTTTTTTTTTTTTTTTTTGGGGGGGGGGGGGGGGGTGTATATACCCCAAAACTTTAAGCTGAGGACCCGTCTTTATCTTTTTTTGGGGGGGCAGTGTCCCCCAAAATATAAAATGGATTGACGCCCCTGTAGTAGAATGTTGTGATCATTATACTTGCAGTTGGAAAGTTCTAGGTTCAAGTCAATGCATGGCTCTTAAGTGCATTCCTTGATATATGTCCAAAATATATTGGTTTATTTTACTATGTCATTACAGTAAATGTATTTTGTCACTTATATTTTGATTTTCTCTGTCCAGTTTTGACTGATCAAAGTTATCAAAGGAGAGGCGGATCCAGGAGGTGACATGCACAGAATTTAAAATTATTAGGAAGAGGGAGAAAAAGGGAGATTGTGTAACAGATAAAGAGGAGAAGAGAGATGAGTGGCAAAGGGAATAAGGAAGAAGAAGAATTACATGTGGGGAATAGACAGAGAGAGAGAGAGAGAGAGAGAGAAAGATGAAATACAAAATCAAAGAAATATAACATCTAAAGGAAAAATAGAGGAGTAGGAGTTGACAAGTATAGAAAGGTAAAGGAGCAGTGAAATGAATGCATGAATAAAACACAATATCTCGAGCTTTGTGTTCAACGGGTTGAATTATTTCTTCAAATCATGTCTTTTGAAAGAAGATGAACTGACCTGCTAAAAACTGATTATGGCCTGAAAAGTTCATATTTCCCAGCGTTTCATGACATTGACCTTCCACTATGAGTATGAGTCCTTTTAGCCACTTCAGACCATCTCCCGTCGTTTTTTATCATTGTTGCACCGTCGGGACATCGTCGTCGATCAAGAGTGAAATTCAACCTGCGGAATGGACTGCAAGTGGTTCTAATTTCCTGCTCCCCTCCTTCCCCTTCCCCCATTCAGAGGAGTGTAAACATGCATGGGTACATCTAGAAGAGGATGAAGGGGGCATTCCCAAGAGACAAGAAGTTTCTGTTGGTAGTGCAGCCCCATCATGATTATCATGCTCCGTTTCATGGTGAAAAGTTATGTCATAATGTAGGCTGTAAGTGCAGATTGTGCTCATTTTTTTTGGTTTTGTTTTATTTTGTTTTGTTTTTTTCATGTGATTACCATTTGGAGCCCTGGGGCCTGTTTCTGGAAATCAACGCCAAGTTAGTCATATCTTTGTCCGCCAACTACGGAGATGACTCTAATCTTGCTAAACCGTTTCACGAAGAGCATGCTAGCTAAATATCTCGTGAATCGATGAGGAAATGTGACAACACATAGCCTTGATCACAATCACACATATATTTTGTAAACAAGAAGTTATCAGAACTGCAATTTTTTGAGTGATCTGATGAGGGCAAAGCTTAGAAATAGTAGCAGGGGGTTATAGATACCAGATATTTTCAAAGAAGGCAGATTACACCAAAGAAAAACTTATAAGATTCTGTTTTTAGTAATTAAGTTCATTGTCGTTTTGAACATAAGATGGGTACCCCCGGGACACTAGATTTGCAAAATAAACCCTTACGTTCATGATCGGAAAAAGGGGGCAAATTAAATATTTATCCAGCGTCATGTCTTGACCAAAACGTTGATATGCATAATTTTGGTAAATTACAAGCTAAAATATGTCTCATAAAAGTATTTTGTTTAAAAATCTACGATATAAATTATCTTTGAATAAATATGGGTCTGAAATCTACAGACTATCCCTTTGACTATGCCTTGCCTGACGTGGCAGAATTGCGTTCTTTTGTGGGATGTTACAATCACGAGAGAAACCCCCTAGGAAACCTTTTTTGCAGATCGTTTCATATGAAACATGAAATATAATATTTATACATGAGCAAGGATGAATTACTGATTGCAGGAACCCTTAGAAAAGATAGATTTGAATTATTTTTTTACATCTATGTAGCTTCCATTTTGGCCAGCCATAATCTACCAAATTAGTGGCATGTGATGGCGCTGCATATCAACGAAAAAAGATATGACAGGGTCAGAGGCGTCATAAGTTCTTAGTCGGGATGTTGGCGTTGATCTTGGCAAACACGGCTTCGTGAAACACGTAGCAGACAACTAGCCAACTAGCGGCGATCTTAGCTGAGAAGTTGACTTATGACGGTTTCGTGAAACGGGCCCCTGATCAATAAACCTGTTTACTAGTTTTATTCATTCTTGTTGAACAAAGGATTCCCTTGACAATTAAGAAGTTTGCCAGATGCTTGCCGACATAGCAGCAACTAATATATGCAAACTGGATTCCATCTATTCAGATGCCATTATGGATAATAGGTGAACTGAATAGATGGTAACCAAGTGTTCTGGAGAGAAACATGCATAAATTTGAATACATTAGTAAACAGGTCTGTAATGAGACTGGTTATTAGTATTGTAATTGTGTAATCGGGGTGAAAGCCTGCCATCAGCAAGGCAATCTGTTGAACTTCTATATCCATCTCCATCTCCATGGACTCATTTTGGTATGATTTCATCTTTGTCTAAGACTCATTTCCAAAGGCTCCAGTCAGAGTTATCTCAGGCTTAACATTTAATGGGTTAAGCTCATCATTGATTTCACATGGGCTTTGGGTGTACATTAGTTGTTTACCCCAGTCATTACAGAATTGGACATAGTGTAGAAATCTGATATGTATCCTGTGGTATGTATATTCCTGGTAATGACTCCCAGTCTCTACCCCCTCCCCCCCCCCCCCCACCCCATCCCACCCCCTCCGTCCAGTCATGACCATGCATTGACACCCTGCATGTAACAGTGTGGAGGAGGTGTATTCGTCCATGCCCACCATAGCACCAGACTTCCTTCTTTGTAAGGAAACTGGTTCTCTCTGAACATGAGGATGGTCATATGCCCCAGCACAAAGTCGGGTCCCCTCCAGTTTTGGAAAATAAATAAGACAGTCAAACTCATATTCAAATCTGAACTCCAGGTGAGTCCAAAACAGCACTTGTGAACAGGGAGTTGTGCCTCTCCTTGGTGTGAACACACCATACCAGTAGATCTTCCCAGGATGATGACTTAGTCATCCTCCAGTCTCTAGGGACACCATCTAAAAGAACGCATCTCACTTAGTAACCCCTCCGGGATGCAAGCATCAGGAATCCTCTTGGGGATTTTAGTCTTAAGTCACCCACCAGAAAAGCCGAACAAGACTCTGCTTGCTCTGTCTTGGGGCCAATTATTGCTCTCCTCTCATCAAATTTTATTTCATTTTCAAGATTGCGAGGTGAGAAGACCTGGGTGAGAGGGGACGGGGCAAAGATAAATTTGCAGGCGCGACAAACGTAAACATGTGTTGCTAATGGATGGGTTTAAGGTGGGAGGATGGGGTGCAATTGTCTTGTGGTAGGCCGGGCTTTATTTACAATCAAAACAATCGCAGAGTGTTTTTCCCGCAACGCTGCAATATTGGGCGTTCAGGTGTAGAGGGCTGGCCGGGGAGCTCCTACCGATTTAGCGGCAATTTCACGACCGCTGCTATTTTTCCAGCTCGAGTGAAAACATATTTAGGAATATCAGTGGGGGAGATCTTGGGCATTTGCCGCCCTCAAGGCAGTGTCGACTATGTGTCTTATGCTTGTGCGATTACTTGATGGCATTAATGAGAGAAAGCAGCGTGCAGATATAGGCTTTATTGATTGAAAAAGAGATAGGCTCGTGGCAGCAGAGGCGCAATTATTAGATTAGACATATTACCGTATTTACTTCTCTTTGGGGCTATACCATATTACCGACCATGCAAGAATCAGATTAACAATTGCCAATGCATCCTTGAAACTCATACAGGTTAATTCGATTCATTCATTTTTGGATGAATGAAAAGAGGACATGTACAAGGCAGAAAAGGGATGCATTGAAACACATTATTATTTGTATAGCTCATTAAAGAATGGCAAATTTGAATAGGAATATAGCTAGAGCTAGGACACTGATTCCATTCATTTATTCGTTCATTTATATTTTTTGGCAAAATAGATGTTCATCTACTAGTTTATAAGATTAAGATGATTCTAGAGGTGCGTTAGAATGTTTACCATTTTCGTACTATAAAAAGAACGGAATGGAAATAGGGATATAACTTGAACATTGATATTTAAGCATAGATATTTCTTTTTTATGAAATTAACCCAGTAGTTGTGAGGGGAAAATGGAGGAGGGAGAGAGAGAGAGAAAAAACAGAGGAGAGCTAGAGGGGAGAGAAGTGGGAGAAGAGGACAAATTGAAATCAGTACGGAATTTTACAAAAGAAGAAAATGAAAAATTGTTTGTAATCCTTAGTGCGATGATTGCAACTTGAAATTTCACTTTTTTATTTCGACAAACTCTACCATTTTGTAGCGAAAAAAGTCATACACACCAATTCCACAATCTTTAGACTTTACCTTTCGATTTTAATGATAACCATATTTTTAACCATAGAGGAACATCAAGATGATCATCAGGATGAACATTGATCTAACTTGAAATCAGATTTAGTCCTTGTGGAAGTATGGAACATGTGACAAAATTTGTTGGAAACCACCCCTACAATTGGCAATCAAATTGACACCTTTATCTCAGTAGGGCATGATTCGTTCAACAGAACGGTCTTGATTTGATTATCTCAAAACGACCCAGAAATTTAATATTTGCTCTAAAATGCCCCCTTTTCCATTGGATCATTTTCTGAAAGATGAGCCTGCTAGTACAAGCTCTTGTTTTTCTGTCGTGGATGAAAAAAACTTTCAATGTAGATTTCTGACTGCTGTAAGTGTTGTAAATTAAAGTATGTATTCTGGCACAGTGGTTGTCCAAAATAGTTCTAAAAAGGTGAATTTCTTCAGCTGATCATTGTAGAGTATTTTTTATATTCCATATGCTTGAAGCAAGAAGAGTGTCAATTCAGCGTGGCTCAAATTGCCTTATTTAGTATCAATGTGACAATTCAAGTGGAACAAAATATTTGTCTTTTCATAATGTTTCAAAGTTACAAATGAATATGTCTTCTTATTCAATTTATTCTTCCTTAAAGGAGCAGAACTGAAATAATATTGAATTATTTTGGTTGTAATGGGAAAATTGATTAAAATTCATATATCCCTTTTAAGAAAATGCAGCATTTGCTTTATTGAAATCACAATGCACGAACTAAGTTATTTAATGTTCATGAATGAATTTTTGTTTGAATAACTTCTTGTATCTATAAGACAGTTTTGAATTGTGCACTACTGGACTGTTTACATGGCATTATGGGGAGGAGAGAGTGTTGTTCAAAGTGTGATGTGAAACAAGGAGATAAATTTGAGTGGCCTCAAAGTGTTGGGTTACTTCACCTGATTGGTTGGACAAGACTCTGATATTCTGTAAATCATTGATCAAATATTCGCTGATTACTACTTCCAAAAATCAAATAAGACAGCGATATAATTCATTCCTGAGGACTGGATGGAACTGTGGTCGTGAAAGAAAGCCAGAAAAAAATCAATATCAGATAACGGGCCATTCATATTTTCTCTTGCGGAAATTTTCGGAGGAAAATCCAGGGGAAATTATTTCAGCGAATCTGCCCGTGCTTCGCAGGTAAAATTGAGTGATTGTGAGAGCGAGCCAAGCGCATGAATCAAAAGGCTGTCCATTTGTAATAATAACCTTCGACTAGTGTCAATTTTGAGCATTGCAGGCCAGGAAGCCAGAAAATGATTTCTTTTGATTGTTTCTCTCTGGTTTGCATTAGGAGGAGGGAAGGATCTTTTGATGGAGAAGTGATTGAGTTATCCTTGATTATACTGCCATTTTGGCCTAAGAAAGGAGACAAGATTGCTTCTAAGTATTGTTCATTTCTGCTGTCTTTATTTGTAATTTACAAAGAGATGAAAATTTGCATTGTACTTTTTATGTAACCTCTTTTAGTTTTTTTCTGATCAACATCTTTTTTTCCTCTGTGTAAGCATCTTTCTGTTTCTCCAATGTTCCTTTCTCTTCCGCTAGATTCTCCCATCTCTCTTCTCTTATCTGTCTTTCTATCTTTCTCTTCCCCCTCCCCCCCCCCCCTCCTTTCTCTCTCTCTATCCATTTCTCTCTACAACCATGCTTGTTTTATACTACTTTTTTTCTGTTCCAATGTTCTAATGCTTTTTCTGCTCTTAACATGAATCATTATGAAATTTACATAGTATTATGTGGACACAAATGATTGCAGTCTGTGGGTTGTATTTTGACCTGAGATGAGTCCAGAAAGAGACCGTAGACTTGTTTATGTGTCAACAAGATATTTCTTTGAAATAAAGACTTGACTAAACAAACAGCATATATTCCAATTGTATTCCCATGTTTACCAAATAGGTGATGATATAGTTTATTTTGTTATGCACCCTAGAATAAAATTAAATGAAGGTGTACATTTTTGTTTTTTGAAACTGCGTAAATGTCATCTTTTTTCCCCAACATAATACTAAAGATATGTTGCTATTTCTATTTGTTATACTCCCATGGCTAGACATTGTTCTGTATTTCAATGCATACTATTTGTTGGTTTTTGTTGTTGTTTTGTTTTGCTTATGTTTTAGTTTTTTTTTCCTTTTTAGAGGCATGTTCTCCTCTAAATGATGTATGATTTACACTAACCTGTAGGCATTTCCAAATTATATTGTCAGTAGCTAATTTTGTTTCTTTTATCTGCCTATCTTTTGTACATAGGACCTCGCTATCATGACTGCCCAGAGAACAGAGCTCATACAATGACCAGGAGTAACCCCACCCCAGCATCCCATTTGAGACAACGGCATCAAGAGTGCAACCGAGGTCTCAGTGTATGCTTGATGTTATCCCCATGGCAACGAAGATGCTATCCGCATCTAGACTCGTGTCCGGAAGGTGTGTATGTCTTGAGGTGAGAAGAGAGAGTAGCAAGAGGTTAATGATGATATTTTACCATTAATTTACTTCTTCTATGGAATATTTTGCCTGGGTCTTAGGCAATATGCCAGAGAGAAAGAGAGAGAGAGGGGGGGGGGGGGGAGAAAGACTGTAAGTGATAAAATCCTTAGGTTTATTACAAACATTGCAGCCTGTCTATGGATATGTTGTGATCCATAAGATACATTCAACAAGAAACTTCCCATTTCCTCAGAAATCAGTATTGAATACATGTGCATGAAGATTTGCTGTCTTTAAGAAGGGGGGGGGGGGTGTTAGATTTTATGTAATTCTTGATGATTATAAAAGTTTAAGATATTTGCCCAATCAACTATATTTACGATATCATGGAAACTGTGTCATGCTTCTACAGTGATGCACACTTGTAACCTTGTTTTTTTTACCCCTTCCATTGCCCATACATTTTTCAGGGAGAATGGTTAATCATCTAAATGTGACTCTAAAAGCTTAAACTTTCACTTATCCAACAATAATTACACCTTTGCTATACTTACCTTATTTTCTTACAGTAACTCAGGCACGTAGCATCATTTGAATCATTGACCGGGAGTAAACTCAGCTGCAAATCCCACATCAAGAGTACGACCATGCTTGATGCTGTCCCCATGGCAACCGAGATGCTATCCTGCATCCAGAAGGGTATCTCAGAGGAGGACCTTTAGCGATCAGGGAGAGAGCAAAGGGTCAGTAATGATAGAAAAAAAACGTGATCTGATTACCACTGTGTGGCCCTCTTTGAGGGAAATATTTGTTACTAGTCTTGTGGAAGGCATGAATTCATGCACGAACAACAGATGCCATTACAAAGTAAACACATTTCCAAGTTTTTATTGTTCTTTGGTTACATGTGTTTCATTTTGTGCTTCGTTCAAATAGTTATCAGTTATACTATTACTGTAACAAGCAAATCTAACACAGTATAGTTAGACATTTGAAAAAACGTATATGTTGTTCCCTACCTGCAGCATATCTGATGTAATTTTGCATTGGCAGGATTTTATCTAAAAGCAGTACTTAATGTATTAGTAGGGCGTATTGACACACAAAATCTCATAAAAATTGGATTGAGCTTCTGTGTACATGCTCTGGTTTAACACTTGAATGATGGGTGATATTGCTCTGGCTTCCCCTTCCTCTCCTCCTTACCCCAAAACAGTTACAGGGAAATTTACAAGTCACATGACCCCTCCCCTCCCCTCCTACCTCCCTCTCCATTATCAAATTTTGGCTACAAGAGTTGTTTGTTAGTATCTGTAAATGAAGACCAGACTGAAAGTGCATGCTGTATAAAATAGAACATTCTTCAATGGGTAAAACACCATCTCCCGAGAGAGCTTAGGGGTACTCTTCAACCCCCTTCAATCAGATGATGATGATGATGCAGCTTTGTTATGAACTTGGATCAAGATTCGAAATTGGTTGGCAGAAGCTCTGCAAGGTAGTGTAGGGTCCATTGGTGTGCGTTCTAACATCTGTTTCCGATCAGTATTGTCAAGCTGAGACAATATTTCCTCAAAAGTGCAGTCTTTTTATGATATATCTCTTCATAGATGACAAAATGGGCTGCAGTTTTTTTCTCATCCCACCCACTCAATTCATCCCCCCCCCCAATAAAAAAAAGAAAAAAATGAAACAAGGAAAGCATCAGTGTATCCACTATTCCCTTTTTGTTTTGTTTTGATATTTTTAGTTTCTTATGCATTGGTGCTTCCATGATGAAGGAGGGGGCAAAGTATTTTGAAAATTTTACATGCATAGGCATCAGTCAGGGCCCCTAACTTTTTAAGGGTCGGGGACACAATAGGGTATGTTCCCTCCCCCCCCCCCCAAAAAAAAAAAAAAAGAGACAAGCAAAAAAACTATAAAAAGCAGACTGTATAGAATAGATAAATGAAATATTATAAGCTGAGGAAATTTTGTGTGTGAGGGTGTGTGTGTTTGTGTATGTCCTTCCTAAAAAAATATTATATCCCCTGAAATTTAAGCTGAGGACCTTTTTTATTTTTAAGAGTGTCCCCCACAAAATATAAAACACATTGACGCTAGCCACTGGTAGCACTGCTCTTTGTACTTACCCTGATAAAGAATTATTCTGAGAATTGTTAACAGCTGATTGCACCATATTTTGAGCCAGTCTTTGTATCTTTGTTTCCCATTTCAAATTTTCAACATCGAATGATTTATGTGATAAGCAATGGACCAGTTGTTGAACCAGGATGGGGACAAGACTTTGCAGCAATCACAGGCTACTCTAGCTTATTATAAAGAAATTACTAGTATAGCAAACCTAGAAATTTGTTCAAATTTTGCTTGTGGTCAGTGCGGAAATCCAAACAGCTCACTTAGTGCTCAGTTAGCAAATTACTATTTTGAAAATTGCACTTTCTGTCTAAAATTTTAGTTGGTAGGACGTGTGGAGGTGGTATACTGTAATGCATGTATGTCGTTCACAAAAAAAACAATTTACGATAGTACATAACTTTTTATCATTTCTCAAAAGTTTCCTGCTGCAAAAGTGGCCAACATTGATAGCTTGCAAAGTATTCTGGGTTTGCAGTATTTCATATCGACGGGTTGAAAGAGTCAGCTTAGATTGAGCGCCTTGTCATCTTCACAGTAATCAATCACATCACTTTAATTAGAAGACGATGGTATTATATCCCAATCCACTGTGAGCTGGCATACACTAAAAAGATGATAGCAAATAGTCATACCCTCTGTCATGTTATTTGATATCAGATTCATTCTATGGCATGGAAAGCAACAAAAACGACAACAAATAATGGATCCCCCTAAGTGCTTGACAAAATAGGCATCTTTAATCATACCTAACAAGATTCCCTTTCGTTTTTTCTTCCCTTTTTTTGTCATCGAAAAAGAAGGAGAAATGCCCCAAAATGAAATATGCATGTAATTTGTCATGCGATATTGTTCGCTGGCTGGAGAACATACATCAAGTCGACTCCATTTAGGAGATTTACTCTGGGGTAGGGTTACAGGGCGGTGAGTGGCATTTGGCGTGGGCTCTTCCGCGCTGATGCCACCCCCACTCTCCACCGGAGCTAGCCCCCCAGGGGAGCCTGACATCCCCCACTACATGCTCCTAATCTTAGAATGGAACAGGGGTGGAGGCTCAACGATGAGGTCTTCGAGAAGGAGAAGGAAGGGGTGTTCACACCAGACTGGTGTTGATAGAGCACGGAATGTGGAAAAATATTAAATTTTTGCAAGGATGATAATTTGGGTTTCATTGTGGGTTTATTGAATACAAAGTTGTAACAAGAAATTACTCCGGTTGCCCGACAGAAGGGAACGAGTGCCCTTGACTGGCAAAAGGGAAAAGGAGACATGCGGTCAAATATTGAGATATTTATGAAATCTATGAATAATTGCTTCAAGAAATTTATACCAGATCTATTCTGGAATGTTCTTGAAGTAATTATTCAAAGATTTCTTAAAATATCCCAATATTTGACCACATGTTTCTTCATTTCCTCTCGCTGGTCAAGGGCGCTCGTTCCCTTCTGCCAGGCAACTAACAATAGATTCAGAGCTTCCCCAACCAAGTTTCAAATTGGAATATGCTTTAATGGATGCCAGATATATTTGAAAAAACTCCAGAAGATTCTAACAATCTTTTTTATCTACATCTACCAGTACCCTTGAAAATTTATCTTGCAAAATTATGGGCGAGAGCATCCAGAATATTTTAAATCAACATGAGTTCCATTTGACATTGCTCTTTTCTCCCTTTGGAGAAGCACTGTTCATATTTTGCAAAACATATTTACATTATGTTGGTGTTTTGCATTATGTTGGTGTGCTAGAATGGATGATTTGATGGTTAGATGGGCTTGGACCATGTTTTGACTTTGTACAAGGTGTATAACAGGATGACTGAAGGTTTAACCCATTCGTGACAGTATTATTTAAAGCCTAATTTGATCAGCTTTTATTCTTCAAATTGGCAACAACGACATTTTTATTTTATTGCTACATTTTTCTTATAAAACGTCGTGTATCTGAAATGAATATAAATTGACAGAAATTACGATGAGAAGTCAAGAAGTTGCCAATTTGCAGGGGAAAACAGTGATTTTAAACTTTCTGTCACATTGCCAATTTAAGGATTTTAATGCATATTTTCCTTTAAAAAATTTTCAGCATCAAACCATGAATATTGACACAACCAAAATGGGCACAGTTTGTGTAGAATTTTTTGCTCTTTCTGCTCATGTATTTGGTATGATTTTTAGGGCTTTGCATCAAAAGATATTAGGCCAAACCACAAAATGTGGACCTCTGTCACGAATGGGTTAACTGAACAGAATGACAACTGGAAAAGAAATGATATCCTTGTTCTTTTCATACATGTGTTCATGAATGAGAAGGAAGTGGGGGGGGGGGGGGTCCCATGATTGCCTTGTTCACATTTATATCGAAAATCATTATCAGGATTATGATGGCGTCAGTTTTGATGCTATTCCCTGTCTTGAAAGGAATTAGAAGATCAGAAGTAATTGCAAGTCCCTTATCACTTTCAAACATAAAGCACCTACATGTATATCTTGTGCATAGAGTTGCAACTGATACCAATCTGAAAATCACTTTCAAAACAATTCAGATCAGTCAGATCTCTATGTAAGAAAGGGCCCAAATAAGTATTGGGAATAAACCACCTCTGAAAACTACCAGAAGAAGTGTGATTTCAACTGGTTATCTAGTTGCTACCAAACCAAAATGGTAAGATACATGATAGGAAGTAACATACATCATACAATATGATTGGTCATATGGCACATTGACACCTCCTAGCACTCCACTGTTCCCACCCCCATCCACCACGTCTTCACCTTGTCTTTAGCTTGGCTGCCATTAAAGCGCTCTAGCATTTTCAAGGAAATTCTTCCTGCGGGTACCCATTTACTACACCTGGGTCGAGAGTGGCAATTGTAGATTAGTGTCTTGCCAAAAGACATTAGTGCCTCTCTTGTTGGACTGTGTCCCATTACGTGAGCAGATGCTTGTGGTCCAAGTGCCACTGTCAACATCACCTATCATGAGCGAAGCGCGAATGATCCTCGCTCCTGAACGCACCTCCCCGTCTACCCCACCAGACCTGGAGATAGGTCAGCAATTTTGATGGGAAGGAGAAAGAGAGGAAGGTGTCAAAAATAAGATATAGTTTCCTGGAAATTTGAGCCCTTCACGCATTTGTAGACGCTTGCACAAAAATCAATATCATACCTAGAGGGCATTTTAGGGGATATTTAGGATTTGTAAGTAAAGATGAAGCGGAAATTGATGAATCTTTTAAACTCCTGCCATCTCAATATCCGGGCACCCAGAGGTTTTTTAAGCATAAAAGGCTCTGGTGTGAGATTATGCCCATTCTATATTCTCAGAGATTGAAAGATACTGCATTATTTTCTGCTTAGAGCCAGTGGGTCATATACTCTATGTATGATCACCTTTCCTTCTTCAAATTGGCAACACCAGTATTAATTGGAACATTTTTCGTACAGAAATTAATGTACCCAATATGACTATAAATTGACAAAGTATTTTGAGAAGTTTAAAAGTTGCCAATTTGTATGGAGAAAAAGTGAATTTGAACTTCCAACGCATTGCCAATTTAAGGATTTTGGCACTTTTTTCCTTTAGAAAAATTCAGCATCAACTGACAAATACTGATGCAACCATATTGGGCACAGCATGTGCAGCATTTATTTTTGCTTTTTTTGCCCAATTTATTTTGTATGATTTGGGGGGCTCTGCATCAAAGTTTGTGGGCCAAACCACACTTTGTGGATCTTCTGACACCAGTAGGTTAAATGATAGCAGTTAGCACCCTTTGGCTCTTGCCAGATGATGTTGTAATGATGCTCTCCGCAGATCTCACAAACTTTTACAGAATCTTTTTTGCAGTAGGATTTTTTTCCAAAGTGACCTTCAAATGTGTTTTTATCATTGTTAACCCATTCATGACAGAGGTCCACATTTTGTGGTTTGGCCTAATATCTTTTGATGCAAAGCCCTAAAACCATATCAAATACATGAGCAGAAAGAACAAAAAATTCTACATATACTGTGCCCATTTTGGTTGCATCAATATTCACTGTTTGATGCTGAAATTTTTTTAGAGGAAAATAAGCATTAAAATCCTTAAATTGACAATGTGATAGAAGTTTGAAATCACTGTTTTCCCCTGCAAATTGGCAACTTTTTCACTTCTCATCATAATTTCTGAAAATGTAGCAATAAAATATAAATGTTGGTGTTGCCAATTTGAAGAATAAAAGCTGATCAAATTAGGCTTTAAATAATTCCTGTCACAAATGGGTTAACTTGTTGATCATTTACTGTCACATTGTGTATTAAGTAGTCCTACATGTAGGTACAATGAAACCTGTATATTAAGACTGCCCAAGGGAGACAAGAAAAGCAGTCTTTATGAGCAGGTGGTCTTTATTTACCAGTTCCTTGAATACATTTTTCAATGAGCAACTCTGGACTTTAAGAGAAAGAAAATTTGTGGTCTTTATAGAAGGTGATCTTGCTATACAGGTGGTTGATAAAACAGGTTTGACTTGACTTGACTTGCACCTCAATAAATGTTAGTGGTAACATTTGGGAAGTTTAGCCAAACCCCACCCTTATTACCTCACCTCAGTCAGTGTATTCTTTTGGTCATAGTTAGCATTATTACTACAATCTGCTCTTAAGAAATTTGATCCAATATATGAGGACCTAGGATGTCTTTATAGATGCCAGTTATCAGCAGCATCATCTGATCATTATCTGCAACTTTTCAAAAATTAGGATGAGCCTGACTTTTGAGTCATTTCGTGCTTTACTTCAGTTTTTGGAATTGCCTTTCTGTCAACCTAAATTGAAGTTTCATCTCAGAATGCCCTGTCGTCTCTAAACCACCTTATCACACCAATCTCCCATCTTCCTTTCCACTTCATCGCTCCATCTAATCAACGTTTGATCATCTTCTTCCCCGGTGATGCCATCCCTTTACACTTCGACCTGTCAATTTCTCTTCTCCTAACTTCTGTCAAGTCTTGCCCCTTATCAAAAGCCCTGTTCATATTTGCTTGTGGCACAGAATTGTTGACATGTAATGGGAAGTTATCTTGCTTGGTTGCCTTTAATATTGATGCAGGCAATATCGAAATGATACCAAATTGTTGAGACATCACTCCAAATGCCATCATTTTTTTTATCACTATTTTTCCTTGTTACTGCACAACATACAATGCGCATTACAGCCAGGAATCATACCCTCTGACATCGAGCTATGCTTCACTACAGCTAGATGTTGCAGCTGGTTAAATATGGTGATATTGTTCATATCACCAAATATTAGTGACAGGGCTCTGTTTCATAAAAATTGTTATCAGTAACAAATGCCACATTTCTGTGACAAATTTGCTCTCAGCCAATCAGATGCAAGGATTTCAGTAGCTTATAACAGTTATGTAATTTGTTACTGATAACAAGTTTTATGAAACGGGGCCCAGTACCATAGTTTTAATACATTTAGCTCCCAGAAGGATGAAAAGCCACAAAGTACATTTAAAATATTAAGAAGAAAATACAGTATACTTATATGTACAAAGGTACTTTACAGTACAAAATTTGTATAGGTAGGTGGCAGATATGAACAGGGCTTCTTTCCCCCCCCCCCTTTCTCTCTCTCTCTCTCTCTCCCTCTCTTTCATTTGGTTCCTATCAAACCTTGTTCCTTATCAAACTCATCGTCCAAATCACTTTTCCATCACCCACTAACCATCTTCACTCCCCATCCATCAAATCATCCCAGCACCACCACTACTACCATCTCCATCACTGGTCTTCATCATCATCACCAAACATCATCCAATCTCCATGACAACCAATTAAGCTAGGCTGCAATCTTGCCAAATCATATCCTCACCCTCTCTCACTGTCTCTTTATTTTTGCAGATCTTGCCGCCGCAGAGATGCGTGAAATCCAAGAAAGATGAAACTGAGGCATCTGCTTCTTC
This sequence comes from Echinometra lucunter, assembly GCA_029962745.1. Taxonomy (NCBI): domain Eukaryota; kingdom Metazoa; phylum Echinodermata; class Echinoidea; order Camarodonta; family Echinometridae; genus Echinometra; species Echinometra lucunter. The sequence continues at coordinate 3,671,209 of CM057164.1, read as the reverse complement.
TCGTCACGCACGCGGCGAGCTGGAGGGGAAACTTCTCGCCTCTTTCCCGCTCCTCTCTCGCATCTCTTTACCCCTCCTACCCATCTTCAAGATTCCCCCAGAGGATCAGTGAGATGGGGGATGCGGTGTTGCGATGATGGAGTTACAGCATCCGGTAGAATCCTCCTGATTAGTCACCGCGATGGTAGTCAACATCCCAGGACAGTTAAAGATTAATTCCCAAGCGATGGACTTAAATTGTTTTCTTTAATTTTCGAGATAAGTTTAGCATCTTTATTAGATTTTGGGTTAGCTCTTCAGGTATTTGCTGGCTTCCATTACAGTAATGTGTTCTTTTCTTGCAACCCTTTAAATCTGTAATTGACATATACATTTAGCATGGTTCATCCCTTGAAAAATGGGATTCTGAAAATGTTTTGATAAATAGTCCTAAGAATCATTTTGCTGAAGTGGACATGTGAATCACATATTAGATTGGTTCTTCCATGTTTTTCATTCTTATAACATACTAAGTAATGTGTTTGTGTTAACCCATTCGTGACAGGAATTATTTAAAGCCTAATTTGATCAGCTTTTATTCTTCAAATTGGCAACACCAACTTTTTTCTTTTATTGCTACATATTTCTTATAAAACATCATGTATCTGAAATAAATATAAATTTACTGAATGTATGATGAGAATTCATAAAGTTGCCAATTTGCAGGGAAAAATGGTAAATTTAACATTTTCATCACATTGCCAATTTAAGGATTTTAATGCTTATTTTCCTTTAAAAAAAATTCAGCATCAAACAACAAATATTGATGCAATGAAAATTGGCACAGAAAGTGTAGATTTTTTTGCTCTTTCTGCTCATGTATTTGGTATGATTTTTAGAGCTCTGCATCAAAAGTTATTAGACCAAACCACATAATGTGGACCCTCTGTCACGAATGGGTTAATCAAATTCTTTACTTTGTGATTGACACAGTTTTCAGCATGTTTGAAAAAGATTACCCCTTTCCTAGAAAATGATTCTGGTATTAAGTTATTTCATTAAGTATCCGCCTTCTTTTCCTACAACCTTTTTTACTTTGTGATGAACATATTCATTAGAAAGAATTATTTCTTCAGTAGTACAAATGTGATTCTGCACAATGAAAACATTTTGAAAATAAACCTTAATGGCAATTGTGATGAAGTGATAAAAAATGAGCACCCAAAAAAACCTCTGAAGAATATTAAATTCAGAACTTTGAGTGGAGGTCAACAACCCTTTTCATGGCTAATATGCCTTTGAAAAAATGCTTTAGTCCTGTAAACTTTACCTTACAAGAAAAAGATGTAAATAATTTTGTATTGGTTTGGTAATCTGCAAGGGTTCTTTCATATTTATTTCATATGATGATGTTAGATGACTGACATGTTTTGAATTATGAGAGGAGAATGATTGGTTGACCTCTGTCTACACAATCATCTTAAATTAACTCCCACTTGCAATGCTGGAGAGGTCCAGTAGCAAAAGTAGTTCGTAAGGGGGAGGCTGTTAGTGACAGAATTATGATTATGAAAATCTTCTGGTCTTCACTGAAGATGACAGGCTGTGATTTACTACACGTACTATGAAAATCATGAAATTGTACCCCAACTGAGAGAAAATATTGTTAGCAATTGGAATGAATTATAACATGGCCTTTCCTTGGTGAGGTTGCACAGTTATAATAGGTGTAGGACATTTTGAAGACTTCTTTAAATATATGAATGATTCTGTTCATCTACAATGTTTGGAAAAATGAAGTTTTATTAAGTGTGCCAATCATGTAAGAAAATTATTTTATTACATCTGAAATGTATTAAACTTTCCTGGGCATTCTACGTGTATGGGTTAATGGTTAAGAAGTATGAAGAAAGAAAGAATGACTTCGGCTTTCCGTAATTACCCCAGATGTTTAGTATGGTCGTTTCTTAAGAATGAATTTGAACTTGTGATATATAATATTTGAAGCTCATATTTTGAATATAGTATAGTGAGGTGGAACTCATAACATACAGAGCTGGGCCTCATCTTACAAACAGTTGCAATTGATTCAAATTGATCACAACTTTAAGATTGATCTCAACTGGGTACTAAAGAGATAGAAGTTGAGATCAATCTCAAAGTTGCGATTGATTTGAATCCATCGCAACTCTTTGTAAGACGGGGCCCAGGATGTCTTTTGGTGAATTGTGTTCATAAAGCAAATTTCTTCTTTTAGAAAAAAAAAATTAATGAGCCTTCACCTGTGCTCTGACCCCCCCCCCCTTCACTTCCCCTTGGTTGGTATTTCCTCTTATAATTGGGGCTCCCCCCCCCCCCCCCTCCCACCACCACACAGTGCTACCTCAGACTGTAGCCAGACCTATGCTGCACTCCTAATACCGGTAGTTAGAAACAATAATTACATCTTGTATGTGACATGACTTTTTGTTAATGTCGGTTGAAGTACATAGAGGGCATTTTCTTGCTTCTGCTGTGCCGTTCTCAACATGCAATATTATCGTGAACTCCCTGGCTGTATGTAAGATGTGTCAAGAAGTTTCAGAAGAGTTGACTTCACTGAATCATTATTGATTTAATTGAATACTGCACAATCTTAATTTCTCTTTCAATGATAATTGATCTAAACCCATTTTGACATTTTGATTGAATTGTTCAGTGCACACAAATCACTGTCTCATTTTCCTTTTGCATCCTGACTGAGCCTTTATTACTTTCATTGTCGTGATTGTTTTCATTAAGTATGAATATAATTCAAGTATGTAAATTTAGAAAATTACAATAATTTCAATTGTTCATCAGTGTTCTGTTTTTAATGCCAATTTTATGTAAACTTAGCACTATTAGTCCTATACTGCATGTATTTTTTTTTTTTGGGGGGGGTATGAATAAACCAAACATGAATTGATTGAATAATTGAATTGAATATTTTGATTTATACATATTGCAGGTGGATGATAGCATGTTAATTTTGAAAAATAAATTTAAAAAATAAATTGATTTCAATGCATATTGTGATGTATGCACATTTGGAAGGAGTACAGTCTGAAGAATGGAGTTTGTATTTTTGTTGCCTTTCTGGTGAGAGAGAGAGGGAGGAAAGGGGGAGAGGGGAAAAGGAAGAAAGAAAGAAAGGAAAAAGAAAGAAAGAAGGAAGGAAAAAAAGAAAGAAAAGTAAGTAATAAAGAAAGAAAGAAAGAGGTGGAGAAAGGTAAGAGAGCTCTGAAGTTATAAGGTAACGGGAGGAAAAGTATAATGCAATACAGAATAACAAGATTTAAGAAAAAACATCAAACCAGGTCAACACTAGACAGGGCGGGGGGGGGGCAGGGGGGCGCCCCCCCCCCCCCATGATTTTTTAAAATGATTTTTTTAAAAAAGAAAAAGAGAAGAAAGAAGAGCATGGGGAAAGAGGACTGGGCCATGCAAATATACAATACCCCTATTTGTTCTTACAAAACTTATATAAATTCACCTATGGATTATCTCTTTCCCCCCCCCCCATCAAAATGCCCTGGCGCCGCCCCTGACATTAGGGAGATTGATGATAAGAGGAGAGTATAGAGAGAGAGGGGGGGGGGAGGAGGAGGAGGAGAGGGAGGGGAGTAGAAAGAAAGGAGAGGGAGAAGAGAACTCAAAAGTTCTGAATGTTAACCATGTTAACGGAGATTTAAGAAAGAAATCAAATTGGATCAAAAGTAGATGGGTGACAAGAGAAGAGTGTTATAGAGAAGGAGAGAGAAAGAGAGGTGATTGATGCAGGAAGAATGATAATGAATTTAAAGGGAAAGTCTACCCCAGAAGTTTCACTATTTCAATAAAAGGAGTTAAATTTGAACAGCATTTTAAAAAAGAAATGAGCAAAATCGGTCAAAGAATAAGAAAATTACACTCATTTACATTTTCAAGTAAATTACTTTTGGTTCTGCAAATTGGCAACACTGATGACATCAAATGCGAGCAGCTCTCCATTCACTTTGTACATGAAATTTCACATTTTCTCAATTTTCTTGGAAGTTACACATTTTCTCACCCCATAGTCAAAGTATATTATGTAAAAAGCAATTCTTCTGAAAAAAACATTGACTATGGGGTGAGAAAATGTGTAACTTCCAAGAAAATTGAGAAAATGTGAAATTTCATGTACAAGGTGAATGGAGAGCTGCTCGCATATGATGTCATCAGTGTTGCCAATTTGCAGAACCGAGAGTAATTTACTGGAAAATATAAATGAGTGTAATTTCCTTAATCTTTGACCGATTTTGCTCATTTCTTTTTTTTAAATGCTGTCCAAATTTAACTCCTTTTACTGAAACAGTGAAACTTCTAGGGTGGACTTTGCCTTTAAAGAGTGAGGAGATGAACGGGATCATGATAAAACGATGAGACAAGAACAAATCTATATGAGTGAGAAAATCGGGGAGTCTTTTTTTTTTCTTAAGAGAGCAGGAGGGTGAAAATGACAAGAAGTGCGATTTGACATTGACGATAATAAGAATACTGTAATCTTTTTTTCTGAGAATTCATGACTATTATTCATGAAATGAGAAAATGGAACACTAATCGCAGTCATTTCTATGACGAACCCAATTAAAATCATGACATATCGGACAGGTATTTGGTATGTAGGACCCCTGCATAGGTAATCGTTAAAGATCAAAATATTTCTTTTATGCAAAATAAGAGAAATGAATAAATATCGATTGAAAAAGATTACGACCATTGTCAGTTTGGCACTATTCTTCGTGAGTCACCTTATCCCAAGTTCAGATAACAAAAATATATCCCCAAGCAACAATTCTAGGAGTCAATGACTGCATCTAACCACTTAATTATCTGTCTAATTGATCCTGTGGTTGGCCTGAGATTTGTCGCAACAATGCAACCAACCACTTTACCCCTTTCTGACCTTATCTGAAGTTAGCGAGATTTCTGCACTTTTTGTTCCTTCAATGCCATGGCCCCATTTTGCTTTTACAAAGTAGAAGATGATGGGGCTATGCGGTTGGGCTGTAAAATCTCAGCTGACACAATCCGAGTTTAAGGACAGAATAAGCATATTTTCGGCATATCCCATGCCAAAAATGAGTCTTTGGGGCATGGACTACCACATGGCAATCCCCAGACAACATTCCCCGGACAACTCAAAGAGGGACAATTTGCTCCTGGACAACTACATTATCTCACGATTTCATAGACAACTGTCAAGCGTTAAGTGAAAACTTCTAACCTCTCTTTGAAAGTTAATGTCGAAGCTATGAACAAGATAAAAGAACATGGTTCAAACTTGTCAAATAAAACAATATTAATGCCAGCTTAAAATCAAAGTTTTAATATTATTCGATCAATGCTACCCCATCGACAGTCCCAACCCTAAAACATACAACTTTCCAACAGGTGTTTGATTTTCCTGGTCATATTGCACATTACGCCTTTAACTATGGTTAGTACACAAAAACTGGCGTACCTATTTCAAACTTTGATGATGTTTATCATCCTCAGTCGTAACTTTTCTCTTGTCAAGTTAATCGATCGATATTCCATTTGCAATCTTTTAACGGTGATCCTATTCGTTTCTTTATTCACTAATGATTCGCCAAGCTATGGTCATTAACTATTGACCTGAGGCGAGGGGTAGTAATGAATCATGCATTATTCTATGGATATTTGTGATAAGCCGAAAGCACAATGAACTGGAGAGGTCGCTATCTTCGTCCGATCGATAATCTTCGGAAATTATCCGAATGTTTCCGAATTTAGAAAAAAGGTTGACTGAAGAATATGGGCATTGCACGAAAGCGCAATGACTGGAGAGGTATAGCTATCTTCGTCCGATCGATAACCTTCGGAAATCATTCCGAATGTTTCCGAATTTGAAAGATGTTGACTGAAGAAGGAGATGGACATTGCACGAAAGTGCAATGAACAGGAGAGGTCGTTATCTTCGTCCGATCGATAACCTTCGGAAATCATTCCGAATGTTTCCGAATTCGAAAAAATGTTGACTGACGAAGAAGATGGACATTGCCCCCACCTGCATGCCCTTCATACATAGTTGAAGAGCTTGCTTCCAAAAGGCGCTATATCTATAGTTTTGATCAAAGTTGAGTTATTAACGTTATTGTGTAATTATTCGGTTGGAGTATTTTGCTATGGATAAAATTTTTGAAGCAAAGTTATCAAGATAAAAGAGAAAGTGCTTGGTAACTTTATGTTTCCAATGACACGTGTATACTTGCTAGTACTTTAAATGTTTACCATGAAATTTCCTACATGAACGTGAGGTGAGTATTTTTATTGCACTACCAGGCTCTTTTTATTTCTGACTTAAATAGATGATCATGATGTTTTCAGGACTGACATTGCTTCCTGACTATAGCTTGCAATGATAAGTGCTGAAACAGCTATGAGCATGGTCATGATGGTAAAACTCGATGTTCCTGCTCTTGATTACACAACCAGTTGAAAATGCTTGGAAGTCTGATTCAAAGTCTGACTAAAATTGTAAACTCACGAAAGCAGAAAATATGAATTTGTGAAATCCTTATTATTGCTGTAGACAATTTGAAACTTGGTTTCGATATAACACAAAACGTATGACTTATACTCAAGTATTTAAAAGACATATTTTACGATGATAATCACTCGGCTAATTGTTTTCTATTATGGAGGACGCCTAATACAGCAAATTCAATTTGAATTGTGGTTATATCCAGTCTTATTCACATTGAGATATCTTCAGGGCCGAGTAATTGACTTTTTAGCTTCCTTTGTTGCCCAAATATGTTTCCATTGAGGATACTGCGATAGCTTTTGGGGGTCTAAATCGAATTTTGAATCTAATTTTCTTTTCATTATTTCTAAAGCGTTTTAAAACCCGATCTGTAGGGAATGTTTCTTATAAGGAATGCGCTCCGGGCCTACGAGAGCGGCATCTATTATCAGAGTTCCCGAACTCGTGCCATTAATCTGTGATATCTAAAGTCACAATAGAAAGATATTAGGGAAGAGATCTATATTGATCTCTGCTCAGCAGCGAATTATCTCCTTCGCGTGCCCAACCAATTATGATTTTAAAACCACAATCATAAGCTCATAAGGTAACCGAGAGAGAGAGAGAGAGAGAGGAAGAGAGAGAGGGAGAGAGAGGGAGAGAGAGAGAGGGAGGGAGGGAGGGAGAGAGAGAGAGAATGAGAGAGAGAGAGAGAGAGAGAGAAGAGCAATGGAAGAAATAAGATTATTTTATTTCTCCCTTTGCCTGTTTGCTGAAAACTTTATGACCAAACTCTATTTTCTGTCACGAAATAACCGATTGCTTTCCTTTTCTTTCTCGGTCATGTCGGTGTTAATAGAATGTCTCTACAAAATATGTGTTGCATAAAAAGATTTGGACATTTGAATGGCTTTTGGATATACTTCTGTGATAACACATTTGTAATATAAATTCATTTTCTTAAGAAATTAATAAAATGGGCTTTCGGATTGTCTGGGCTATTTTTGAGGGTTCACATTTGGGTCATGGATGTTGAGTTTGTATATGTTTGAAACGTTTGTGTTCGTAACCATAAAGAGATTGCGATGTTTCCTTCTACAGATTTTGTTTGTAATGAAAACACATTACTTTTTAAACTATGATCACAGGAAATTACTTTTTTTTTTAAACTAGGTACATAGAAAATGTTTATTTTTAAGACGTAACCAAGTTAAGGTAAGGTGGGGGTTAGGTGGGAGCACCACGGTATACTTTTTAGGTCTCTTATAGTGAACATGAGGTGAAGAATCTAGATTCTGATCTGAGAGGTGCTGGTTCGATCCTCGCTTGGTTCTTACATCATTGAGTCCCTCTCGACCCAGGAGATGAAATGGGCACCTGACAATGCTAGAGGTTATCATATTTCCGAGGCTCTCATCAGAAAGAACAGTATTAATACTGAAGAGGCTACCCAAGATGATAAAGCTACATCGTTCAATAATGACAAGTTACAAAATGTATGCCCTAAGCAATATTCATTGGAAAAAAAAGACTCTTTATTTGTGAGTATTATACTAATTTAAAGAAAATGAAACGGACGTGAAGCATATGATTTTTTAATAAATAAGTGAAGGGACGGCGAATTATATTCATGATCACTATGATATATTTTTAAAATTATCTAGATCACGAAAATAATGCATCCCGCACAGCTGGCAGATTAGATACAGTTTCTAACAACATCTGCAGTTACTAAATGCTTAGAAATAAATTAGACATGCATTGCATTTAGAAGGGATCTTAATAATGGGACCATACGCTCAGCATCAGGTATAAATCTTCCTTTTCTTATAGGGGTTTGAGAAGAAGGGTTTGCTTTGGGTAAAACTGACCTCCCTTTCCAAATGGGGTATAAAAACGTATTTATAGGAGAGGCTATTGTGCTATTTTGGAGTGATGAAATTGTTTGCGTTTTTTGTGAGTGGTCGCGTGGCATTATTATGAAAGGTATATAGAACGATCCAGGTGCACGATAGAGAGAGGAGGCGAAAGAAAGGCCATCAAAACAAAAAATACTGGATGGCTAAAAAAAAATAGAAATTGGTGTTGGATGAAGGTGGGTTTATTTTTAGGTGAGGTCCCTGGATCCAGGGATCGATTTCCTCTTAGTTTGGGTCTAAGATATTATTTTATTACCATTTTTTATAAACTTTATAAAGTTTTCTTAACTCATCCCCAACCCACCCTCACCTCATCCACCACTCTCTCTCTCTCTCTCTCTCTCTCTCTCTCTCTCTCTCTCTCTCTCTCTCTCTCTCTCTCTCTCTCTCATGTTGTCTAGTTTAGTTCAAAAATAATTTAAAAGTTTGTTTTGTTCAACTTTAAATCTCCCTTTTCAGACAAAGCGTATATTGTTGATAATGAAACAAGTAAAACAAAAACAAAAACAAAAAAAATATGTTAGTGCCAGTTCTATATTCAAAATGTACACCTCAAATATTTTTTTAACGAAGCCTATCACAATGCTTGCGTTCTTAGCTTTTGAAAAGACAACCATAAAGGAATCATGCTCTTCATCCACACACTTTCAGGAAATAGGAAAGGTTATTGAAGAGTGTTAACCCGTACTGGACAGGTATTGTTTAAATTTCATGAGCTTTTTTCTTCCAACTGGCAACACTACTATTTATCTTTTATTGGTATATTTACTTACTAATATTGACGGAAAGTATGTTTAAATTTTCAGTGGCAAATGAGTGATTTTCAACTTTCCATAACGTTGCAAATTTAAATATGTACTGACGTAATGAAAAGAGGCTCAGTATGTGCAGATTTAAAAAAAAAATCTATTGATTGATTGATTGATTGATCTGTTTACTTATTCATTTATTCATTTATTTATTCATTTATTTATTCAATTATTATGATTATTTTTTGTTCTTTCTGCTCATAGTATGCGTATATGTGGTATGGTTCTTAGGGCTCCGCATCAAATGTTATGGGCCAAACCCATTTTTTCGGTTAAATATTGTACTTTGCTCATATTATATACATTTTTACTTTCATTCAAACTATGTATAGGAACGGAAAATAAAAACAATTGTTGTCAATTTGAGAAGGAAAGCTGATTGAGTTGAACCTTATAACCTTAGGAAAGGGAACAACTAAGTGACAAGTCAAATTTAATGAAAGAGAGAACAGTTCAAGAGATATATATCATGGGAAAATTTATTTGACACAACCTATGTTGAGTTCACAAAGAGATTAGCTGCACTTTTGAGAGATAATGGACATGATGGAAAAATTGAAATTTTGTGTACAAAACATATGGAGTTGTCCACTAAAAAAACCCTGCTAATTTGAAGCAATATTGCCAATATGAGGATCGCCATAGAAAGTAAATCAAGACTTTTCAAACTGTCATAATTTTCTTATTTCTCTACCGATTTATATTTAACTTTTTGACTTGCTTCTCCATAATCCTACTTTTCATTAAAATTGACTTGTCCCCAATGTTTCCTTTTCCCTTAAGGGAGCACTGTACTGCTCCGGGTTAATGCAAGAGACTTTCAGGCACTTCCACGATAGATTAACGGAATTACAATTTGTAATTCCGTTAATCACATTTATTTTTAGAGTTTGTGTGCCTATGATGCACCCTGCCTTCCTTCTTACCATGTTATACTCTGAAAATATGCCTATTCTTTCACCTGAACTCTTTCATTCAAACAATTTTCTACTTACATTCATGATATTGTGGTATATGTACCTTGGTAACGGAATTACCAGAAAATGGTGTTACTTTCACATGTTTCAGATAACAAAAATGTCTTGTAAAATCAAACATGCATTATACCAATACTGACTATGATGGTGGAATTCCTTTTTGTTTTAGCTCCTTTGAATTCAAGGATTTGGCTATTCAGGACTGTATCAAAGTGATTGTTTTTTTACTATAAATCGGAAGTAGGATGACTCTGCTTCCCATGATGTGGAATTACTTTTCCACCAATGATTGTAAAAACAATTCACATCTTCAAATACGATCGGATGACAAGGATACAATAACTTTAAGTGAGTCAGGAAGAGACAGGCAAACAGACAAAATTACAGAATTCTGTTTGTTGACTTTCAAAACATAATGATAATCAGTACTCGAAGGGAGACATGGGGTAGCGTAAATCATGGAAATGGAAAACGTAAGCAATTTTCTTCAAAGAGCAAAATATTGTTCAGCTTATGATATTGGAGTCTTTTTGGTCACACCGGTGCGGACTTCCTGACACCTCTTGTTATTGGTTTGTCTCGCCCGAGCTACACGGCGCAAAAATAAGCAGGTGTCCGGCGCTCATGCAGTGCGGCGCAATGGAAGTCCCCCCAAAAACATTCCTGCAAAATGAAGTATTATTTTTTAAAATCTTGCAAGAAAACAATACGCAAACTAAAAGAAACCCGACTTTTACCCCCGAATTCACCTCTGACCACGAGACAACAAAGATCAAATTAACCACATATTCATGGGGGTTTATTCATCTGGGGGAAGGATAAGCAATAGTCGTGAAAAGGTCTAGGATTTGGACCTATCAAAACTTGCGAATGGCACGCGTGACCGTTCTTTTGTAACCAACTTGTTTGGCGGTCGTACGGCGCTCCTGCGGTTGCAAAGTTTGGTGATTTTTCTTTTTGTTTATTTGAAACCGTTGTCTCTCTCCTATTTGAATTTTGCGCGCTTTCTGTGTTTTCTTAGCAACTGTCAATATTGGTCGAGGGTTTATATTTGATATGAGTGGTTGAAAAGTAGGTTATCGGGATCGAGTTCACGTTGAATCTGTAGATTTCAGCTATATTTTCCACTTCAAACAAAATTAATTTCTTTCGTTTTCATTGCATAAAACATGTTTAATGTTCAATTTGTTTACATTGCTTCAATTAGAATTGATGAAATTTCGTAATATCTAATCATGCAAATGATCAATTGTATTTTCCCCATTTAACGTCATAACATCGTACTGAAAATTAATTTTGATTTTTTTATATAAAAGTGAACGGCAGACCCGTTTAAGGATTGAAAAAAAAAGTAAGCGGGAAACTTCTGCTTTATAAATTATGTTTTATTCTAGTATCCACGATTTCCCCTTTCTATGTTCTTGCAATGTAAGTATTTGTTTGTTTGTTTGCTGTTCATGATGTTCGTCTAACCGAAATAATTTAGATTTTTCAGATATTAAAAACGATAATTTCCTGCAAACGCAATACATTATGCATAAACAGATAATATAAAATTAGAATAGTCTCTTTGGATAATTTAGTATAGTGTCGCTAATGAATTAAAAGGATGGTCCTGTTTTTGCCAAGCCACAATGTTTTGTGTCAGGTGGTAGAGTTTAAAAAAAAAATTGAAACTCATTTTCAATTTTGATGGATTTTCTCTGACTATAAAAAGCAACTGTATTGCTTTGGTAATCATCATTGTCAACGCATTTTCAAGAGACAAACGTTTCTGTAATCATATCCCATCGGAGCCCGTAACATAATAAGTGCATCTTTTATAGCACGCACTATATTCTCCCTAATATTGATTTCACTCGTATTTAAGCTCATTCGTCAACATAAATGCAAATAAGCATGTTTGCTAGATTTAATTATGTTCTGTTGACACAGCTTACCAAAATTTTCAGTTTATCATTTTGAATATAAACGATATTGTAAATGTAATTCATGAAACAATAAACGAGAATTGAAACTCGAAACAATTCTATCATATTTCCTCCTGCAGATTATTTTTCTTATATGATTATCAGCTGAAAATAATCACAATAGTTGAATATGAATACAGCAACTGTTTTAGTTCTCGAAATGCCCCCAATGTAAACTGATTCATAATACATTAGTGTTTATCAACCAAATCCATTCTGCCCATTAATTATGCATCGGAGATCATTCAACATCAAGATTCGAGGAAAATGTCAATTTTTCCGATTGGACATGTTTGTTATTTTTTCATCAAAAATGAAATCTCATTTTTAATGGCCAAAAAGCCATCTGCGTTTTTCATGGCTACTTTGCATTATTTGGCTCTGGTCGGCTGGTCCACTGGCGCTGCATAATAGAACAAGGCAGGTGCATGGGGCAGTGGTCGTGTGAGTGGGCGTGGCTTACAGTTTTCGCGAGCGCGGAGATCCGCCCTTGGACGTGCTGATTCCGAGGTCAGCCGTTTATGCAAATTAGGTGCCTGGTATAACATGCTCGTGTTTGAATGCCAGTTTCTATTTGCAGAATTGCAATATGCTTGCCGGGCTTACATTCCTCACATATTTTTAAAAAATGACAATGTATGTTACCATGGTAATAAGCTGTTCGCATTATGCAATTTGTTTTTCTTCTGTTGCGAAGGTATTGTAGAAACAATTCTCAGGTCCCAAAACATCACCATAATGTCATAGATCACATTTAGCATTTTAAAAATAATTACATGAACTATGTTTTCTTGTCGAAACGCCCGACTATATGTTTCCTTAATTTATGATTCTATAAATGAAAAATATAGAAATAAAGATCTTTTTCGTATTTATTTACCGTTATCCATCATGTCCATTTCCGCTATATTTTGTTGTGTAAAATTTGATAGCTAGAATAAAATCCAACATGATCAATAACCAATGTCAAAAAACATTGGACCCGATACACACCATTTCATTTACCGCACAACAATCCATCAACGACAAAAATGAACTGAATATGTGGCGCTCGAAAAGGTGTGTTTTTATGGTTAGTGAGAATAAAAGGGAGAACAATTGCCGTGATTATCTATTCCATTAATTCCGCTATTTCCATTACTATGATGTGGTTTGTAAGGTGTGAAGGAGAACAATACTGACTGGAAATATATGAAAGTTGAGAAGCCATATTTTGGATTTGGGTGTGGTTAATGTCGAAAGCAGGATGTTCTTATAGTAATTCAGGGATTTAATTGATTGAAATGTTAAGGAACTACCTGACTTGGTATGGTTTCATCAAGGCTATACCAGAGTATGCAGCCATATTCATGATATTTATGGCATCAGATGTAAGAAAAAGTAAGGAAACGATGTAACTTTATGCGAAATTAATCTATTCTTGTGGATATGCACTGACAAGTTGACTTCCGTTTGTTTTAGAGAAAATTTTGACTTTCAAACGATCGTCAGGTAATCTTTTTTTTTTTTTTTTTTTTGGTAACTCTACAAAAATACCCTGATGAAATAACATCATTTTCAAACAAAATATTTTCCCATTTCAATTGCCTTTTTGCAATGTCAGTAAAATTGTTAAAATGATGTATGATGTTGTACTGGAAGGCCAACACGTTCAGCTTTCTGAAAGTGCAATGTATCTTTCGAACTTAATTTCTACATGGCAGAAAATGTGCGAATAGTGTCCAAAGCATAATTCGCGTAACTCTCTCCCTCAATGACGCTTGAATAACTAGACCTATGGCTGAAAGATGGGGAAATAGTTACTGCGATGGCTTGAATTCATTCTTTCGAAAAAAAAAAACGCGTTATTGCTTCCCTGACAATTTAATAAATTTTCTCTCCATGCAGTTGAAGAAGTGTTTGCATTATTCATGCATGATCGACATCAGAGCAGTATAAACCTTGGGAATAGTACACTTAGAGAACAAATAGGAGAGGCAAACAAAAGAGGAAAGGAAGGAAACGAAGAGGTATTTAAGTCATTCATAACAGGAATCATTTGAAGCCTTATTTAATAAGTTTTTTTCATCTTCAAATTGGTAACACCATTATTCTTCTTTTAACGCTTTATCTTATATTTAAAAAGGTCATGACTTTGTATCTGAAATTAACATAAATTGACAGAAAATTATGTTGAGAAGGTAAGCAGTCGCCAATTCGCATGGAAAACTGTGATTTTGAACTTTTTCCTCGCGTTGCCAATTTAAGGACTTTAGTGCTAGTTTTCCTTTTAAAAAAGTAAACATTTGACGACAAGTGCTTACGCAACCAAAATAATAGGCATAGTGTGTGTAGAATTGTCTGCTCTTTCTGTTCATGTATATTTCGTTTGATTTTAAAGTGATTGGGTTACAATGTCAGAATTAAACAAAAAATAATCCCATTTTGTTGTTTGAAAGCGGTATAGACATAATGAGTTATTGTTCAAAAGCACCATAGAGATCCTATATATTTCTATGAAATACACCCACGTGAAAGTTTCAAAGCGTAATATTGTTTAGTATTTATAAAAGTTGAAAATCTTCAAGGAAAGTTTTTGGACCAAACCAAACAATGTGGACCTTCTGTCATAAATGAGTTATAGAGGATGGAGGAAGGAGGGAAAGAGAGAGGAAGGAATAGAGAAATTGTGATATGTACACTCTAAAAACAAATCTAGTCAAATTTGACAGAATAGTACTATTTTAGTCAAAAGTGACACATTTCTAGCCAAAATGACTAGATTCTAGTAAAATAATTTTACTATATAGTCTACCGGATCATACACACACCAACGCTAACTTGACGTGATTCTAGTGAAATTGACTAGAATTTTTGTAAAAGTTTGGTTAATTTTTACTAGAATTCGGGTCATTTTCACTAGAATCTAGTCACATTTGACTAGAAAAGAGTAAGTGCCCGTGGGATCCCTTATTCTAGTCAGATAAGTTACTAGAATTCTGGTCATTTTTTACTAGAAATGTGTCAATTTTGACTAGAAAAGTGTTCGTTCTTCGCTAAATTGAATAAAATTCTTGTAATTTTGACTAGAATCTGGTCATATTTGACTAGAAAAGAGTAAGTGCCAGTGTGATCCAGTAATCTAGTCAAATCTGACTACTTTGTACATGGTGTAGAGAGGAGTGACAGGTAGTCGTATGAGGGAAGGTGATGGGAGAAAAATATTACTTCGTACGTTATTCAGTTCATGATTGACGATCATGATTGATAAGGAGTTGTGTATGTAAGGATTGGTGAGGGAAGGAAGATAGTGAAGAGAAGGTGGGGATAGGAAAATAAAGCAAAGATGGTAAAGAGAGAGGGGGCGGAGAAGGAGGGAGATAAAAAAGGAGATTCAGACAGTGTCAGAGGGAGCCCTATAGGTCCTCGGGTTCCTTGTACATGTTGTAAGCAGAAAGTGCTTGCTTTCCCAAACAGTCATGACCATGATGACACTCGAGTTAAATAGTGATCGACATCAATCGATCTATGGTATTGCCTTTAGTTATAATATGCATGAACAACATGTTTAAAAAAATAATTATTCATGAATGAATCTCTAGCAAGAGTTTTTGTCATTATAGGTGTTCATTTCACCCATTCCTATATCTTTCTAGGCACTTGTGAGCGACAGGGGTGTAATATGGTTGGCAGTGAGCCTGTGATAGCTCTTAGGATTATGAAGCCCGGAACGTGTGATTCCCATGCGGTCTGTTCTAAACAATTACACCACTTTTAAGTTAAATTTTGAAGAGATTCAAAGCTCGTTGATGACTGTGTTCGAGGCTTATTCCTCGGGGTTAGCGCGGCTCATTAGCGCGACGGATTTTCTCAAAGTCTTGAATCATTGATTGTTCAAAATCGGGGAAAACGATAAGTTGAGGGTTTTCTCCCAACTTTGAAGGATTCCCTAACAGAGGGTGGGGTGATGGTGGAGGGATTGGGAGAAGAAAAGGGGTCTCGTGAAATTTTGAGAGGGGTGAGAATGGAATATGGATTGCACCCGAAAGTGTGCCCTTCCGATCAACCAATACGCGTGCGCGTTCGCCCGATTCGTTTTTGCCTCAAGCAAAGAAACCATCTGCCGGTCTCGCTCAACACGCGACCACGGGATTAGCCTCGCACGCTGATTGGCTGAAAAAGTACGCTTCGTATGCAAATTAGCGTCTGGGGAGAAGACCTCGGAAGTTGATTGGTCAATGAGGTGTCATATTTTATTTTTCGTAGTCGTGATAGATTGGTTGTCAGTCGTGTGGCGTTCGTGCGAAAGTAGGAATGAAGCCGAAACTGAAGTGTAATTTGCGGCTTACTTTTTCCCCCTCTCTTTTCTCCTCTCGCTGCTATAATCTCTCCCGCCGGTGAGGGTGAATTTAGCGGTGCGACCCAAGCGTTTTCCACGGCCTCTCCTGCCCTGACTCGCCGGTCCAACTTCCCCTCTTTCCCGAGCGAGATTGTTTAGAAAATCGATTTTCATGCAAGCCTCCAATCTTCACTGATAGCCAATACAGTGTCTGTCCGCTTGGAAGGATACCTTCAGGCTATTCTTTCATCTCCTTCTCTCCCTCTTCTCCCTGTCCTTCCGCCTTCCCAGCTCTACGCTTTAATCTTCTATTTCATATTTCATGCACAAAATATCTCGTCCGCCCCCCCCCCCCCTCCTCATCCACTCTGTTTTTCCGATCCTCTTGCTCCGATGTTGTCATATTCCCCACATCTGAGATGCTCCACTGCTGACTCATCAAACCATAATTTTCTCTCTTTTGATCAAAATTTAAGAAAGATTGGGGCATAAGTGAGTGGTTGCACTTTGTAACAGCGGACCGAAGCCAAATTACTGGTATAGGCATCCCCTTGAAAAGAACGGAATTGGATTTAAAGGACCGAAGCAAGAATATTTATTCAATCATGTCATTTGAATGAATTGTTTAAATATCTTAATTTGATTCACTTTTTTAGTTTTCTTACAATTTATCACTGTTTCGTATGGCCTTGCTGTGACTGGTTTTGGGAATAAAGTGCAAGACACATGCTACCAAAGTTCTTGAACACGATTTGCATGTTTCTTGTCTAAGTGTGTGGCGTTTGTGATAGTGATACATGTATTTGTGGTGGTGGTGGTGGTGGTGATGGTGGTAGTGATGATGGTATTGGTGGTGGTGGTGGTGGTGGTGGTGGTGGGTTTTGTTTGGGGTATATATATATATATATATATGTATATATATATTTTGGCGGCTTGTTTGGTGGTGGTGTAGATGTGGTATTGACATTGGTGGTTGTACTGGTGGAATTAATGACAGTAATGTTGTGGTAATGGTGTTGGTTTTGGTTGTGTTGTTGTTGTTGTTGGTGGTGGTGGTGGTGCTGGCGGTGGTAGTGATAGTAACAGTGGTTATTGCCGGTGCTCATGTAGTGGTAATAGTGTTAATGATGGTGATGGTGATGGTGGTGGTTGTGTTGATGGTGGTGGTTCTATGATAAGTCGGAAACGGTGGTGGTAGCAGTGATGGTGGTGGGTTTATTATAGTATTGATGATGGTGCTTCCATGGGCGTATAACGGTACTAGTAAATCGAAGTCGCTTCTTGTGACGTCTTGACCAAATGTTGAGATGGGCAGATAGGCCTATAGCTTGTGTGTAAGGTGGTTTGAATAATTATGATTGGTGGGATTTAAGGATTTTTAAATGTGTTGGTTCGAAATGGTAAAAGGGATACAGTATCAATATTATCGGCATATACTTTATTACAAATTGGCATTTCGGCGAATTTGGTTGCAGTATTTTTCAAGTTTTTTTGTGGGGGGGGGGGGGGAGGAGGGGGATTGAAGAGGATACTGATCATGCTGATAGGACATGTGGGTAGCACTGATCATAATTGATGGCTAGCTATTTTTTAGAACATTGTGTCATAATACATGTATCTGTTTAATTAAGTGGACGGGTAATATAATCACGATAATCACGGTTTAAGTAATGCGTGGCTAGTAGTGAGTATTATGATTCTGGATCGAGTGTGTTGGTCTTACAGTCGTTGTGGAATGGCAGTTGGAGGGTGTGGTCGCCATAATATCGCTCCTCCCGGTACAGACGTGAAAAAGATGTAAACGTGAGGTTTCTTGTGGTTGGCCGGTAGAAATAATAGATATTTTGCAAAATAAGTAGTGCGAGCTTGAATGATGTGTATGATAAGTTAACAAGAGCCATAAAGATACGATTAAAGTGTCAGCTCATGCTTGTTTACAATTTTCATCCAAACGGTAAGTTATATAGACTGATATTTGGTGGTTCCAATTTCCATCTTCTATCCATTCGCTCTGCACTAGATAAATAAAATTTATTTCATTTACCCGTAGTATAAATAATTTCGGTAATACAGGTTCTTATCATGAACTGTCACCCATACCAGTAACTACTGTTTTTGCTATGGAAATTATAATGGGGTAAAAGCGTTATCGTGAGTATTTTTATATAAAACACAAATAGAAGGAAAATCAATCAAAGACGAGAAACAAAACATCGAGAATTATCATGATTATAAGTGGTCTAACTTCATTTTCTTCACTGACCATGCCTTTTCAGTCAATTTTCTTTTTAATTTGTTCTTCATCGCATATCCCATCATCTCGGTGCCAGGGACATGTCAGAAAAGTAGACGGCATGAAAATGGTAAAAACCGGAGAATTTGCATGAAAATAGAAGTCAAACCAGGCGTGTGGGGCGCACGTGTCCGGGGCTATGAGGTGATATGGTTGAAAGCCTACGCCTTGCGAGTTGATGGAGGATGGATGAAAACTATTACCGACAGCCCCCGTTTCATGAGCGACAGGAAGGGGAAAGAAAAAGAGGGAGAGGAGATTGAGCGAGAGAGCGAAGAAAACAGTGTGAGTGATGGTTAGAAGAGATGAAAAAAGACGGAATGATAAAAAGGGATAGAGATATACTGTATATATACAGAAAGGAAGATATAGATTGTGAGATAGATAGATGAATAGAGATAGGCAGACGGATAGATGGATAGATGGATGGATGGAAAGATAGATAGATAGATGGAAAATAGATAGAAAGATAGATAGATAGATAGATAGATAGATAGATAGATAGATAGATAGAGGGTGGGACATAGAAACTGAAGAAATATATAGAAAATCACCAAGATGATGCAAGGGAGGGATAGAAAATTGTGTGGAAATGAAAGAAACATGAGAAAGGGGAATAAGTGTTCTGAAAAGATCGAAATGCTTAGTCAAATAAAGAGATGGAAAATGAGGAAGTGAACAGGCAGAGAGGGTAGGGATATGAAGAGAATATGGAGAAATTGAAAAAGAGAGAGGGAGAGGGAGAGGGAGAGAGAGAGAGAGAGAGAGAGAGAGAGAGAGAGAGAGACAAAGACAGAGACACACACAGAGAGAGAGAGAGACAGAGAGAGAGAGAGAATGATAGGCTGGCCAAGAGAACAGCAAAACGAATAAGCTCATGTGTGACTTTGGTCAAGTGAGGGCGGTACATGCTCTATTGAAATAAACACTCTTTTTGATAGCGAAATTAAAAAAAAAACGATCGACACCAATTCATCCTGCATCATTAATTGTAGTTTCGAAAACACTTATCGATAAATGAAAATATTGTACATTGAATTAATAACAGCATCTCATTTTCGTTGACAGTTATCGTCGTCCATTATCTACAATTATCTGCCCGTCCTCAAAATTAATAAAGAACTCTAGAGAAAGAATGCAATATAGTGCAATATAGGCCTGTGCTCTCTAAAATGTAGTAACAACAAATATTAATAGTATTGTATCAAAGCTTGAACGTTAGGAATAAACATCATGATTGACATGAATTTATAAGCAGTAAAGATACATTTTGTAGATTAGATTTCGAGTTCTATTTTACATGATTTACTTATCGCATTTCACGAAAGAATTGTTATGGAGTATTGTGTTTTCTCTATTCATTATGAACATGATGACAGTCCATACATTGATCTAAGTTATATGTCTTTGTTTAACCCATTCGTGACAGAGGTCACTTTGTGGTTTGGCCTAATATCTTTTGATGCAAAGCCCTAAAAATCATACCAAATACATGAGCAGAAAGAGCAAAAAATTCTACACAAACTGTCCCCATTTTGGTCGCGTCACTATTCGTTGTTTGATGCTGAATTTTTTTAAAAAGGAAATTAAGCATTATAATCCTTAAATTGGCAATGTGATAGAAAGTTTAAAATCACCGTTTTCCCCTGCAAATTGGCAAATTTTTGACTTCTCATTATAATTTTTGTCAATTTATATTCATTTCAGATACATGACATTTTATAAGAAAAATGTAGCAATAAAATAAAAATGTTGGTGTTGCCAATTTGAAGAATAAAAGCTGATCAAATTAAGCTTTAAATAATTCTTGTCACGAATGGGTTAAACTTATCTGAAATAGTGCTTGATATTTTCGTTTCCTAACTAACCCATCCCCGTCTCTTTCTACATCCACATCTCTCTTTCTCTTTCTATTTCTCCGTCTTTCTCTCTGTCCACTCTGTCTTTCTCAATTTCTCCATTCCTTCCCCTCTGTCCTCATTTTCTATACTTTTCGTTCTTCCTCCCTTTTCTCTCCATTTTCCTTTCATAGTGAAAACACTTGACACGCGTGCACTTTTCTTGATCTCTATACAGTCTGAAAAGACAAAATTTGACTGAAAAGTATTTTAACGATTTCATCCCGCAGCATGTTTCCTTAAAACCCTTGCTGTAAAATCAAAGCCAACCCCCCCCCCCCCCCCGGTTTGCTTTTACTTTCTTTCTCTTCAATCATCCTATATTTTCCTACTTTCGCTGCTTCATCATCCCAATTCTCTACGATGGTTGATCCCCAAGTACAAATTAATCTGCGGGTCGCAGCGTACGATTTGGTGGATGCCCCTTCCCCCTCTAATTCCGCAAGCTTTTTCTCCATCAATCATGCACTTTAAAGAAAATTCTTTCATCGCCTTTAATCCTTCCCCTTGGGTGCTGGCACGTGGAGTTTTAATCCGAGTAGCATGAAATAGAAATAAAGGATATTTTTCTTTTAAAAACCCTTATGACACCTCCGAGTAAAAAGGAGTTAATTGAAGTTTTGGGTTCGGGCAGAGCGTTATAGGCACGTCTTTATTCTGAACTAAAAATGTCTTTCATTTATGCCTTGTCCGACAGAAAAGAGGGAAAATGAAGATAAATCTCGAGATAAACTAGATGACGGTTTACGTTTTAGGTTTTGGTATGAGAAGGAAATTTGATAGTCATTGTCCAAAGATCTGAATCATACTTATGCGAAAATGCAGTGGAAGGTTTCAGATAAAAAAAAAGAATATAACCATGGTATAACGGTGTAACACGCGCGAAAAAAGATTTGCCTCTTATAAATTCTTGTTGCCTGGATGCGTTTCGTAAACTCATTCGGGGGGGGGGGGGGAGTGAGGAGCATCATTA
This sequence comes from Echinometra lucunter, assembly GCA_029962745.1. Taxonomy (NCBI): domain Eukaryota; kingdom Metazoa; phylum Echinodermata; class Echinoidea; order Camarodonta; family Echinometridae; genus Echinometra; species Echinometra lucunter. Next base: position 3,649,541 of record CM057164.1, on the reverse strand, counting down.
CTCACGAATTTCATTTTCTATTTTCTTATAAGAGAAACTCTTCAGTAAGTATTGAATTTGGCCTTTTGCACCTTTCTCATCCAGGGAAGCTCCTAATGTTAAGTTAGTGAACCCGCAACATGTTAAACCCCATGCAGTCTAAACTAATCACAGACCAATTGCCAAAACCAAATCTAGGTGCACCTTTTAAGTGAATCATTATAATCTATACGAAACTGCCAAACTATACTTCCTTGTAGGTTTTCCCGAAATTATTTACCTACTATGATCCTTGATTTGAGACAGTCATTACTATCACTTTCATGCTCTTCGGGGAGTAATTAATGACTCCGTTATCAATTGAAAAGATTTGATTTCCTCGTTATCAATACTGTGAATCAGCACTTACATGAATTTCTGTAAACTCAGTACAGTAACGGTATCGATCACGCGAAGGAAATGATCGCTCATGGCGGTGCGGAAATAATTATAAACCTTTAGGACCTTTTATTTTCGACTGCGCTGTTCTTTAGTTTTGTTTAGGGTTTGTTTTCTTAGATTTCCAAGGGAATTACCCTCAAACCTAGCAGCATGCTTTCTGCAATTTTTCTCTTTTGTTGAATAGTATATATTATGGGGTTTATAGCGCCTAACTCCGAATACTCTATATATTATGCGCTTGACAGAAATATTATTACCCTGGTCATCGGATTCGGTCTTGTCCACACACAATGTGTGGACCTTCTCCACTCCCTGGGGAGCATTGGACCAGAAAGACGCCTTTTGCATGCGCTCACATCGCTAAACAAACCACAATGAATTTCATATCCTAGATCCAAGATCCACTACACCACAACACTTCTAATATCCCGTAATTATGTCTAATGAGACTTAGAGTTCGCATGTAAAAAAAAAAAGGAAATTAGAACCGTCATTATTACTGAACACGAATAAACCATGAAACAAATCACACATTCAGACGAGGCATTACATTTATTTCATGAAACAAGGCCTAAACTTTAATATGAAATACGTGCTTATTTCTATATTCTATATCAAACTGAGTCTATAGAGATCAGTAACCTAACACACAGTTCAAACAAAAGACCTCGTTAAACCACCTCGAAATGAGATTAAATCTTATGCGTGAGCAAACTAAAACCATTGACGCCTCGACTTTTAAGATTAGAAAGAACGAGAGAAAATTGAGGAAAAAGAAAAAACCGCTTGAATGAATTCGTACGCCAAGCGCGTGGAAGTCACGCGCCGTGAGGTCAAAGGTCAGTGCGTGGGCGCTTTGAAAGTAGATTTGCAAATAAAGTTTAGGTCCCAAGTTCAAGTATATTTGCCTTGTATGCAGCCCGGTTCATAAAAGAGGGAGAAGGAACACCGCAAAATCAGGCGATTATGGTTGTCTGCTTTTATAATTGTACTCAATATGTGATAGTTACGTTATGAGACATTTTGCAACTCTAGCGAAAAGGGGGTAGAATAAGAATCAATATGGTCAGGCCAGAATGGTGGTGGTTTTTCAAGGAAACCTTCCCCAGTGTGGCATTTGATTTTTGCAGGTGGTACGTTCCCTCCAAGCGTAATCGCCATTGTTGCGGGAAAGACAAATCTGAAAGAAAAGAAACATAGTAATATTTTTGTCAAAATATAATCCGGAAATAAAACTGATCGATTGGAAGTATTAATTCAAAGACCCTTATTATTGCTATTCACTCGTATTTGAGACTATCAATGAAAACTTAATGAAGTAAAATGTTAAACCCGCCCATATTTATAAGGTATGCCAAATCAGGCTTACTTGGTATAAACCGCGTGTATTCAATTTTCTTCCACGGTCTATGGCCAAAGTTTTGTTAGCGATCTCTACTTGTAATCGAATTACTCATCTGGACAAAATTAGACACAAATCCGGGGATTATCGATAAAATACATACAATTTGTCCTTTTGCATCCGATTACCTTTTTTTTTCGAGCTTTAAGTAAAGTCCATATACGTCTGTTCAGAGTCAGAAGGTCATTAATTATGTGTGAAAGCATATGAGTTAACGCCCTTCTGGCTCCAAACTGACGAAAATTTACCCCTGATGCTATTCAGCCTCTTATTCCATGTTTTATGTATTATCTATTAAATCAAAAATGCTATTCGAGGGAATATCTTTATATTGACTTATTCATTCTCAGAATGGCACAATCGTCAACACATCTCCGAACAATGTCAGCAATAATTAATTAATCATACATGTATAATTTGGGTAGATGGGCGCGTCGAAACCCATGCCGTCATGACCGCAGACCCCCCAAGGAGGTATTGCGCTTGAAATATTAATTCTCTGGTGCAACATCAGGATATCTGTAACGAAACCATCTTCTAAGCACAGTATTTGCTGATGTTAGAATGTGGAGACTATGTAGATTAAAAAAAAAAAATCATTAGCTGGAAACCGGAAAGAAAGGAGACATTAAATGTTTGCATTCTTAATTTCAAACCGAAAAATGGAAGAAGAGAAAATTGTTTTAATTGAATAGAAAATCAAAAATAGGAAAATGAAGGGTATGGTTTAACCCAGTGCTTCTCAACCTTTTTTTTACCTCGAGGCCCACTTTGGCTATTAAATTTTTTTCGAGGCCCACCTTCATTCTTAAAAATATTTTGAGGACCACCTCAAAGAATCTCAATGAGAAAAAAAATCAATAAAAAATGACAAAAGAAAACAGAGAACGAGTTCTGTGGTAATTATCTGGACCACTACATTACACATACACTACATTACAAAATCCAACTTACATGTATGGTTGCAATGAAAGACTGATATAATACCCCACCCCAAATGTACAGAAATCTTTGAAAATTTTTAGCACGATGCATTGACAATAATCCACAACTTTTGATGTTGTTTCAGTATGTTTGATAAATTCAATTCAATTTGATGTTAACAGTATTCAAGAATTTTTTTCTTAAATATTTAGGACTGACCTCGCGGCCCACCGGTTGACATGGTAGAGAAGCGCTGGTTTAACCGATCTAGCATAGCGTAATCTGGAAGTAGGTCCAGTCGGGGGGGGGGGGGGGGGTGGGGATAATAGGGGAGAGGGAGAAGGAAGAGGGGAGGATGAGGTGTAATGTCATTCTATAAGGGAAGTACATACCACTGTACCCTTGTTAAACAACTACGATACTGTATCAATAATGATTGATCTTTACATAAAGGTGTTAAATCTAAATAAATTTATTCAAATTAAGGTCATTACATAAATACGTAGTTGTACAATCTATCTTCTCAATCTATCTTCATGACCTTTCTTGCTTGTTATGGTTATTACATAATTCTATTTTTATATCCACTGGAAAGATAATTTTACAACTATGGAGTCATGCACCTCGCTCCAACATTAATCTTATCACTCTGAGCGTGATTACAATAAAATGTAAATATTATCCAATGTTATCTGGATTCTGATAATGCCCTGGAGAATCGGGTGAGCTATTTGATAACTACTTGACCTGACTAATAAGTGATTAATCTCCTCACCTTTGCCCCGTTTAATCGCGTCGGTGTTGGATCCGTCCCAAAAACCGGTTTGGTGTTCGCCTGAACCAAAACATGGATTACAAACGCAGTGTATAGACCCCCACCCTACCATCCTCCTCCCTTTCGTTCAATAATGTGCCACGCCCCTTTTTCTCAGAGAAGGGAACTATAATGTTAACTAGTTATTAGATTAATAATGGGATAAATGTATATAAATTCAAATAAAATCCTGACATTTACATGTATACATGTAAAACGTTTTACCCCTCTTTCTCTCCCCCCTCCCCACCCCCCCCCCCTTCTCTCCTATCTACCAATGATTCATACATTCTCCTTGGCCCCTATTTATACTCCTCTGTATAAGCTTTTGATTGCGACGTGATGAATAATCACATGATGTTAACATGATTGAAGATTCCAGTTTCGTTTTCAAACAAACTTTGTTTGGGTGGGTGGGGAGGGGGCGGGGTCGTTGCTAATATTGTTGTTGTTTGTTTGTTTGTTTGTTTGTTGTTTATATTTTGGGGTCCTTACACTCTTAAAAATCCCGGGTCAGATTGACTCGAAAAGGGTCCGTTGGGGCCACACTCCGTTCCGGGTAAAAAAAAATGACCCGGAATAGGGTCATGAAGACTTATCTCTGGGTCACATTTGACCTTATTCCGGGTCATTTTTGACCCGGAACGGAGTGTGGCTCCAACGGACTCTTTTCCGGGTCAAGTCTGACTCAGAATTTTTGAGCGTAGGGTTATGGGTTTGTTGTTGGTGGTGTCATTGCTGTTGTTGTTGTTGCTGTTGACTTTAGATAAAATTTGGGTGATCGACACACACCTAAAATTTGCTGGCAAGCAAGAAAATAATATTCCTCAGCTTAATTTTTTTTTCGGGGGGGGGGGGAACATATACCCTATGGTGTCTCCACTCTCAAAAGTTTTTGGCCCCCTCCCCTGTCTCCCCTTTGATTGACACCCAAAGGAAAAGTCAGAGTATTTATCAATGGTAAACTTTGCAGCCTGGAGTAAAAACAGTTGACAGTCTGAAGGTGAGAATTGGCGTCTTTTGGTTTGGAGTTATTTTAAGATCCCCAGGTGCTCTTATATTCATTTTAAAATTTCAAAAAAGTGTTCGTTTCTCTTCGTTTTATGGGAAAATCAAAAGCTGACGATTTCTTACTTACGTCAAAATAATATTTGCTTTGTAAAGATACACAATTATATTTGTGACCAGTTTGTGAGATGAATGATATCGGAAAGCAAATATTTGGGACACAAACGGTTAAATGGGATTGAGGATGTGATAGGACTTCGATTATTTGAATACTATTACGTCAGTGATTACGTTTCCTTGCCAACCATTTATTTCGTACTCTTCATTAATGCTCCCTAGGGAGTGGAGAAGGTGCATGCATTGTGTGCGGGCAAACCTGAATCCGATGACCGGGGTAATGTAAAGCGCTTATATAGGGACTCTCTTAGAGATGTATTAGGCGCTATATGATAAATCCAGAATGTTATTATTATTATTATTTATTCTTTTACGAAGATTGAAAGAAATAAAACTGGAAAAGGAAGGCTTTACTTGAACCTCTGCTGCTAGGAGTCCTGTAAACATGGTAAAGTCATGCACCACAGGTTTACACGCTAAGTTATATTATCAAGGCAAGGTTCGAATATGCATCCTATATTCAGAACTTTTTGAAGTGCCCCCCCCCTCTCTCTCTATCTATCTCTCTCTCTCCCTCTTCCCCCCCCCCCCCCTCTCTCTCTCTCTTTCTCTCTTGTCTCTCTGCCCCTCTCTCTACCCTCTCCATTTCTTTATCTTCCATCTCTTTCTTTTTCTCTCTTTCATGCAATCAATTTGTTCCACCCAACATTCTGATCTCTGACCCACATAACATTTCGATATTCTGCACCATACACTATAGTCTTGGCGATAAGCCTAAAACATATGAAAAGTAGAATACCTTCGATGCAAAATGCAATGAGAAACTAAGTAAAAACAAACAAACAAATGAGAAATGAAGAAGCTCAGAAACGACCATCTTATTGACCTATTCGTGTTGTTTTAACCTTATTGTGACCTTAAAATTTACTGCTTTTTTGGTCTGATTTCCTGCCATTGACACGTTGAGTGTTGTATGTCGCGTGCCAGCCAGCCTGATGTAGTAAATATTTAACTTTTATGGTAAGGAACTCAGTATGAGCGTCCTTCAAAATAACGACGGAGTAGTAGTTAACGGGATCATTCCCTACGCGTTAATTCATTCAAGCAAATAACACGATGAAATCTATTAAAGATAAAATAAGAGTTCTGGTTTTGTTTTCCGTTGCGTGTGGAGAAAAAAAGTCTATTCGGAATGAGGTTATAGTATATGGAATTAAATGTTTGTTATGGGTTTTGCACCAATCTAAATGATGGAATGTAAGCCTATAATCAAACTTGTTGAAATAAAAAGAACGGAAATTATTGGGCAGAGGTATGGGTAGTTGGAACTACCCCCCTCCCCCCCCCCCACCCTCAAAAAAAAAGTAAAATAAAAATGTGGTCCAATATGGAACTATTTTGTTCATATTTGGAATAGGAGAACTTTTTGCGCGTAATTTTTGTCATGGGACGATGTTTCTATAATTATGTGACATTCTTCCACACAGGGAAAGGAAATGAGAATTGTCTCAAATTATCTTTCACCTTTTCCCAAACTCAACTTTTGGTTTAAGCCTTTAAGCTCGTTTTTGTAGTCAGTCATGCAAATGCGGCGGGGGAGAAACGCGGGAATTTCGATGATTTTCAGATGTGAATTTTCTTATAAAGATCGTTTCCTCTATCTGCTTAATCGAAATCGGCATGAGATCTTATTTGGTTTATATTTTTTCTTATTCAGTCCTAAGACATATGTAAAACAAAGAATCTGTCTTCATGCTTGACCCACTTGTGTTAAAAACGCGAATCTTAAATTATCCTTCAGGGGTCTGTTTCTCGAAATTGTCACAAGTCTAAGTACATGGATATCCAATTGAAATCCATGTTAAACCGACAACAGGTGTCTATAATGGGTTGTTCAAGAACTTAGACTTAGGACAGTTCCGAGAAACCGGCCCCTGAATGTCTGTTATTTCAACTAACCTGAACTAAATTTCCTAGTCGTAATTCAAGTTGATTATAGTCTATGATGTATTTTTTTTTATTTGTTTTTTTTTATTTTTATAAATGGTCAGTAGATTCCAGCTAACGTACGCACATGTTAATCTTTCCATTTTGTACGATATGAATTATCGTAGTAATTCTGTAAACGAAATGATTATGAATTAAAACAAATCAGATATGAAATCATAATGTGTAATATGGTAATACAAATTTCACTTAACATATACCATAACTTGTACTGGACGTGCTAACTATACTTTCAGTAGAAATCAGTGTAAAAACCCTCTCCTAACTGGTGTACGAAAACTTTTAAAAGTATAACCCCGGAAGAAATCCTCTTTTGATCATCCCGGGGAACCTTATAGAGTTTAAGAAGTGAGATGGGTTTGACTTAAGCCTGGTTAGTCTACCACATCAGCTGTCTGGAAATCTTTCAAATCATCAGTCAATACGACTCAAAGAAGCAGAACCATGCAAGACTTTTGAAGGCTTTTGAAACTTTTAAATCTCTTGCACATTATTGCACGGGTATATCAAGACGATTATTCTCATTAGCAAGCCCGAGGCCAGCAATCTTTCACGATCTATTCCTGTAACTTTGGCCTTGAGACCTACTGTTTCGCCAGAAACCCGCTTTCAGTTTCCATTCCATGTTCCACAAAATACTGACTCCAAAGCGAAGTCGCTTCTATAAAAGACCCTTCACGGGGGCTTTGCGAAATCGCTTTGTCACAGAAAGAGTTGCCTGAAATAATCCCCTAATTCAGGCAAAGTGCATGACTTTATGTTGTCTCGTGCACTTTTGAGATGAAAAGAAGGAGCATGAGGTGTTCTTGTACCCGTCGAGTTTGATTTTCTTACTCCCTGCAGGCTGGGTATAGAAATGTTCCAAAACCACGGAACAATAAAACACCATGGAGTCTTTTGGGTACAATGTTCCTTCTGTAATGAGGTATATACATAGCGGACTCGCGTCCTTCCGCTGTCGTGGTTACGCTGTTAAGCTCGTTTTGTAGGCGAACACCTAACGAGGAAAGTTCACGTCAACTTTTATGATTATCAAAAGTTTGCAAAACTTTGAGACAAGAGTTTGGGGCTATATAGTTGGAGAATTGCCCAACTGATTCTTACTTGCTCCCGACCTCACTTTTACAGATTTCACAGGTACACAGAGGTCTCTAAATCATCTATACAGCCTATGAGACTGGCAGCGTAAGAACTCGTAAGGGATCGACGGCCTACGAGACAGACAACGTCGATCTCGCAGTCCTTTTTAACAAGTTACCATGCAGCAAGTTCCAATAAATCGACGGCCCATGAGTCCGACACGTCTGTCTAATTGGTGTTTTGAAAACTTTCTAAAGAGTTCATGAGACCGATATCTCCGATCTCGTGGACTTAGGAAGAGCTAAATAATTTGATGCTACGCATGTGATAAAAAATTAATAAAAGTTACATTTATATAGCGCATTAAACATTTCAATGCGCTTTACAATAAAATACATCTCAATTGATAAATTAATTGTGATGTCCCTCAATGATAGGTCAATCTTTAGCTTTTAAAGGAGAATGCTACCCAAGCATCAGTGTGCTCTAAATGAATAAATATGACCAAGAAGAGCAAACAGTGAAAGTTTGAGCAAAATCGGACAATCTGTTCAAGAATTATGAATTTTGACAGTTTCAGTAAATCCCTATTATGAGGATCGTTGAGTTGGCAACTTTGCCAGCATCGGTGATGTCATCGTGGACAACTCTCAATTCATTTTGTACATAATCTTTCAAAAAATTTGATTTATATAAAATTTCAAGTCAGGAATCAACATAATTCTTCCCAATATGCTTGCAGAATTGATATAGCCGTGTCATACTCAAACAATAAATCAAAAGAATTTTTATTTCTCTTGAAAATACAGAAAATGTTGAATTCTGTGTAAAAAATGAATGGAGAGTTGTCCATGATGACATCACAGATGCTGGCAAAGTTGCCAATTTAAGGATCCCTATAATAAGGATTAACTTAAACTTTCAAAGTTTATAGCTCTTGAACAGATTGTCTGATTTTCCTCAAACTTTCATTGTTTATTCCTCTTGTTTTTCTTCATTCACTGGAAGCACACTGATGTCTGGGTTGCATTCTCCTTTAAACATCTGCATTTCCTTTCCGTATACACTCATAGAAAAAAAAAATTATCAAAACCCTTTTCTTGTCCCACATTTTGAACCTTGAAAGGTTCTTCGAAGAACCATTGAAGGTTCTCTGAAGGGTTCTAAAGGGGTCTTTAGAACCATTATTGGTTGTACTTGGAACCTTTTGAGATTCTTGAAATATAAAGAACCATTCACAGAACCCCTTTTCTGTAGGGTTCTATATACAGGACAAAAACGGTTCTAAATGGCACGTTTTTCGAAGAGCTTGACTCCCCCTTTTCTTTTCTGTCATGCCGTCACGTCCACAACCTTTCATTTCTTCCGAGTAATTTTCATACCCCCTACTCTCTGTTGTTCGTTTTCATTCTTCTAAGCAAGCGGCCGACTAATAATGGAACTTGTCTCAATAGTCCAATCGGATGTACTTTGTCACGCTTTAAAAAAATCAAAAATTACAATCAATGTATCAAGTGCACTTTTTGCATTATTCTTGGCTTTATTCTAGTTTCACAATAGATCATTCTACACGAGTAGAGATGAATATTGAACAAACACAGACCTTACCTGTTGTTGAAGCTATTAGACGATTTGTAAATTTTTCTTTTCATTGAAAATCATTGGAGTATAGATATAGAAGGAATACAAACATCAAGGTCGGGTTAAAATCAGTCAGCTATGAATAATGAAAATGAAAAGACGATGGTAAAACAAGTTCCTGCAAACCTTGGAAATTTATATTCTTGACATAATAAAGAGTCAATGAAATAGATATTAAATTCAGAGTTGAGTTTTGATCATCCCATTTCGTTGTATTTTCATGAAGAAAAACTTGTGTTTTTGATAATCTAAATGACATATCATCATATAGATTGACTCAATCTTTCCGAAATCGCATTGTTGAAAAGTACGTCACATGCATATAATGTGACGGCATGCACACAAAATATGATGAGGCATCCAAATTTCGTCCAAAGTTTGAAACTATTGTTAGTTGTATCTTTGGATAACAATTCATTAGATTTCTCTTCATGACGTATGCACATCATTCTACATGGGAATTAAGAAAGGGTATTTCACATGCAAATGCTTATATGGGACAACAAAATGACATCAAAATTTGATCCAAAGATGGAAACACTTATGATTTAGTTGCATAAATATAAGTATTTCATCAGCAGTCCTTTGTTCGACATTACTTCATGTATGCTATCGATATTCTTCCTTATGGGTATCAAAATGAGACAGATCGCAACTCATCTTCCAATTTGTCAGAACTCAATATTCTCTTTTTTAAGCCGAACTTAATCATGTTGGTAACATGCCCCTCTCGCCACACGAGCGATATCCCTTGTCAAATATATGGCGACATAGCACGAGCGAGACTTTTCAACGAGTAGCTCTCCGGAAACCCGCCGACACGCCCCGATGGCACGCGACGATAGACGGCTATAGATCTCAACATCGCCATTCATGGCGATGAAGAAAAGATGAATTCAAATATAGATTTGGTGCTGAAAGCACAGAATAGAACCGCCCAAACAACAATGAATTTACTTTTAACTGGTGATGCTCTGGTAATAATGGAAAAGGATGTGACTGAAGGAGATAGGTATGGAAGGGAAAGAGACAGAAAGATAAAGAAATAGATCTGGGCCCCGTTGCATAAAACTTACCATTGACATAATTGATGGTAACTTTGCCATCAAAGGTAACTTCCATGGAAACCTTGCATTAGATTCGCTGTTGAGCAATGTTACCATGGTAGTCACCACTGATGACAGAGTTGCCATAAATGGCAAGTTTTATGCAACGGGGCCCAGGAGATAAAGGAAGAAAAAAAATCAAATACCGGTACGCATGGAAAGTAAAGGAAAGCAGAAACAAGCCTCTCCATTCCTGCGCGGTCATTATTCTCCTATTGTGATATGGATGAAGAGGGCGGGGCTACAAAAAAGGATACAAAACATTGGCCAATTGAGACGAAGAGAAATTTTAGCGGATGCTTGTTTCGAAGAAACCAATATTAATGAATCTTGTTGTTGTAGTTTTGGTGCGTCGACAATCTTTTGTCCTGTGCACCAGTTGCTACAGAGATTCCTATAAAACCTTTCAATGAATTATTTATAGTTTGAAAAAAAAAGATTGAGAGAAAGTTTAAAAAATAATTTTTGGTGGACTTTGAATTCGAGGATTCTATTGAAAGGACTGCAATTTAGTTCTGAGGACGAGAAATCCTCTGACAATTGGCACGCGAAGACCTCCTGACCGCAGATTCCAATCGTTGTCAATTAGCGAGGGTAGATTACAGGTGTAAAAGAGTTTGGTGTCACGTGATTCGATCATTACTATCAGCCACCTGTTCGCGTGTCTTGTGAATATACGTCATAATGAATAACAATGTCCCGCTGATGGACTGGTCGAATTTGAGGACGAAAAAAGGGAATATTATAGATTTGTTTCCGTTGTTTCTCTTCCTAAATACGGATTTGTACTCGCTGTACACAAGTGAGCGCACAAACAGCAAGTGGTATCGATTATGATCATGGTCATACGAACTTCCAAGTGAAATAAACATCTTTTTAATAAAGAAGATTGAGAAATAGATCACAAGAAAAGTATATTGACCACATATTTGTCTCTTACTTAGGACACTATTTCATTGCAAATGTCCCAGCGGAAGAAATCGACACGCGACCACCTGTTTTTTTTTATCTGTCTCTCTATCTCTCTCATCCTCTCTCCGCGCGTGCCGTGACCAGTGGGGCGTGCCCTCTCTTCGGGAGTGGAACAACCTGTTCTATAAAAAAAAAAGTCAGATAAAAAAGTAAAAAGAGAAAATGAGCGCGAGTAAAACAGTTCTAAACACGTTCCAAATGTGCAAGCCACCGCCTTACAAGGCCGAGTGATGGAGACATCGAAATAATTAGAACAAGACGATTTCTTTCTTTCTTTCGTAATTTTGAAAAGAAAAAGAAAAGAATAAAGGACATGCTTAGGACTGTGACAGGTTTGTAAACAGGAAGGACAAAGAAATTGCACGGTTGTGTAGTAGAGCATGTTAGGGAACTTGACAATAGCACAAGAATATAATGATGATGATTATTTTCAATTATTTACACTTAATAAGATATTCGGCTTTGTTCAATGTTTTATTCTATGCTCATGAAACGTGGAAAAGATCAATGCAAAGACAGATATCAAATTCGAATGGCAAGTCGAGGTAAAAGGAAAGTAAACCTTGGAGATGTTTGCCAAGAAAAGTTTAGTAAACCTCGATATTATAAGCTTAGGCCTATTAAGTCAACACATTTTTGTTTTTGATCAAATTTAGTTTTGATTATCGTATCGTCAGAAGCCTTGTAGAAGCCTTCCCGCTTGTATTTTGCAAATAGTTTGGTGAAACCCAAAGGCAGATGTGTGACAAAGACTGAGGACCAGTCAACAGTCTTTGCTAAAAATTCAAATAAAGATGTAATGATGTAAATGTGTTAATCGCGCAGTTGGCATAATAATAATAATAATGGTGATGATGATAGTAATAATAATGATGATAATAATAACAATAATAACGTCTTATTTATTCAGGGTAGCCACTTCAGCTTTTATCACCTGCTCTTCCAGCGAGCCCTGCATGTTATAATTATTACCTTTCTCCATTCTTATAATATGCCGAGCGCTTGGCTAGAAGCAGAAGGTCCCATTTTTAAAGTCTTTGGTATGACTCGGCCCGGGATCGAACCCACGTAAGGCGGACACTCTATCAATTGAGCCAACATGCCCGGTATACTCTACAAGATTACAGCTATCTTGAACTATCAGGGTGCAATGAGCGAAGTGTCAGCGATGCTTTCATGGTGGGAAAACTTCATTTCTTCAGGGTTACACCGTGTCTCCTTTGAGTCCGTTCTACATTCTCCTGAAGACGATCCGAGCAAACGAAACGTCGAGAAATAGAACCAAAGGTCTTATAGCAAAGAGCTCACCAGCCCTTTCATGGCTCGTATTCCTTGACAGAAGACATGGTGTAATCCTGAAAACTTTGACTACTATCATAGGTGTACTTTTATCGAGGGTAATGAAATTCGATATAGCACAGAATCAAGTCAAATAGGTGCACTGAAGTGCATTCGGTGGATGAAATGAGTTTCATCTGAGTTTAGGTAACTTTTAAAAACTTATCATTTTTGGCTTGCTACCCAATCTTCAGACTGTTCCAAGAAAGGGAAGTGCTCTTGACTCTTGCAATACGAAATAAACGCCCATCTGTCTTGTCTGGTAGACTTATTTGTGAACAAAAAAATCGTGATTGGTTCCTTAGTTTGGGAGGCAGTCGGCTCCCCCTCCTCTCTTAATATCCGGGAAGTGTGGGTTTACTTTTGTGAGAAATCTACTTTCATCTCCATCCCCCCCCCCCCTCTGATTTTTTTCCTCCGGCCGCCCCTATACACTCTTTTATCTTCCCCTAATCCATGAATCATGTCAATTCCTCAGTCTGCATGCATCGATGTTCCTAACATCTTTTTCATTTTTTTTTTCTTTTCAAAGTGCGCGCGTGCCACTCGTGTAAAGAATAGGAAAGGGGATTTAGGAAGTAAACGCTCTCTCTCGAGGTTAGCTCTCTTCACCTTTGACCTCTGAACTCGCCCTTCTTCTTTGATCGAGTCGGTGGTTGAGGGTGGATGTTTGATGGGTCTTTGTGATTGACTGTAATTCGGTAAATCGCTCCCATCTGTCGAAGAGATAACGATGCCTGGTCTCCCAAGACCCATCTCTCAAGACTAAAGTCAAGGAATATTGATGTTTTCCTACCATTTGCAATGACAATTCGGCCCATCCCTTCCCCCTCTCGTGAGCCCACCCTTCTCTCATCATCAACGATTAGGGGCGATATCTTCTCGTTCTTATATGAGCAAGTGGCGGCGGTGGTGGTGGTGGTGGCGGGGGGGGGGGGGGTGGTGTTTATGGTGGTCAGGGTGGAGGTGTTGGTGATGGTGTTGGTAATGGTGGGGGTAGTATAGTGGTGAAGGTAGTGGTGAAGGTAGTGGTGGTGTTGATGGTAGTGGTGGAGGTGGTGGTGGTGGTATAGTGGTAATGGTGATGGCAGTGGTGTTGGTGGCGATGGTGTGAGGTGGTGATAGGCCTAGTAGTGGTGGTGGTGGAGGAGGTGGTGATGTGGTGGTAGTAGAGTGGTAAAGGTAGTGGTGGTGTTGATGGTAGTGGTGGAGGTGGTGATGGTGATGGTGATGGTGTGGTGGTAATGGTGGTGGTAGTGGTTTTGATGACGATGGTGTGAAGGGTGGTGGTGATAGTGGTGGCGGTGTATGGGGGAGATGGTTTTGGTGGTGGTGGTTTGGGCGATGATATGTCAGGTAGTGATAGAAGTGGGTTGGGGGGGGGGGGGGAGTTGTGGTGGTAATGGTGGAGGTAGTGGTGGTAGTAGTGTTGGTGGCGATGGTGAGAGGTGGTGATAGTATTTGGTGATGGCTGTGGTGGTGGTGGTGGTGGTGGTGGTGGGGGGGTGATGGCTATGGTGGCAAAGGCTTTGGTGCTGATGGTGTTGGTAATGATGGTGGTAGTATAGTGGTGAGGGTTGTGGTGGTGTTGATGGTAGTGGTGAAGGAGGTGGTGGTGGTAGTAGTGATAATGGTGGTGGTGGAGATGATAGTGGTGGTGGTGGTAGTAGTGATGATAGTGATGGTGGAGATGATAGTGGTGGTGGTAATGGTGGTGGGAAATTGATGGTCATGGTAATAGAGGTTAATATGGTGATAGTGTCGAGGCGGGGAGGGGATGGGGTATGACTCTTTGACATGTTTGAGGGACTAAATGTTTACTTCGTTTTCATGAACATGATCTGAAAAATCTCCCGCGATTAGCAAAATTAATGTTTAGTACCACTTTCATACTGCTCAAATAATCCTCGACCCCAAGAGTGCATACATATGCATTATGCAGTAATCAAAATAGGCCTATACATCACTAAATGTGTTCAAATCTGAACGGCCGCCTGATAAGTTGGCAGTGAGCGTGATGAGAGAGAAAATGGAGAACAGAAAGAAAGTAGGATGGAGAAAAGCTGAAGGAGCAAAAGAAGGGAGGAAGAAGCGGAAAAGAATTAGACGAGAGAGAGAGAGAGAGAGAGAGAGAGAGAGAGAGAGAGAGAGAAGGGAGAGTAAAGGGATGTGCCGATATTCAAGATGGAGGGAGCGAAATCGCAAGGTGAAAGTTCCACAAGATATGAAAGCGGGGGGGGGGGGGGGGGTCTTGCAATGCTAAATAATCTTCCTAAATATCTCACAGCGACCCTGAAGTACCTTCACTTTGGAGGGAAAAAAATAGAAGATGATTGATTAAAATGTCAGGGATCTCACCGATCCATTCCGAAGTACAACGCTGGATCAAGGAATAAGGGGTGACCGGACCTAATTTTGGCAGATTTACCTGTTTTTCTTCTTGCAAATAATATTTTTCAACCCCTGAGGGGCGATGGAGATTTCAATGAAAGTGTGAGGCGCGTGCTGGCTCATTCCCCCCGGGGCTCGGCTCGGCGCGCGACCACCTGGCAAGGGGGGTCGTCAGCAAGCGGACAGCTCGGTAAACCTCACTGTCACCGCCGTCATGGCCAACGAGGTCGCCGACGGTTGAGGGGGATTTGGCGAGAGGATTTTAGTTCGAGGTAAAAAGGTACGAGGACAGGGCGAGCTCGAAAGAAAGGGAATGTCGAGGGAGGTTGGAGAGAGTTGGAGGGGAGGGGATGAAACATAGAAGGATGAGAAGTATTAATGTAAGGAGCTGAGGAAGATAAGTGATGGGTTAAAGGGAGGAAATAGACGGAGGCGTGGTCATTGGAAGACAAACCCACAGAAAGATGTAGACAGATAAATACAGAGAGCTAGACAGGGAGACAGAATGAGAGAGACAGAGGCAGAGACAGACAGACAGACAGAGAAAGTAGACGGGCGGGAGAGAGAGAGAGAGAGAGCGAGAGCTAGAGAGAGAAAGAAAGAAAGGAAAATGTAGGTCTGTGCCATACGATGATAGGAAGAGAGGTACGAAAGAGTCAAGATAAAGGGATGCAAAACAATCGACACTTTCCAAATTTCTCTTTTAACAGTTTTAATAGCATGTCATGAAAAAAATATTTCTTGATGATTTAAGAATGATAACTCCCTCGCAATGTTTACCCCTGATGGTAAGGATATGATGTGTCGCGGTATTTCGCAAACTTGGCAAGTTCAATCAAAATTTCTTCATACCTTTCCTCGGTAGGGGTCACCAACTGCCCCCATTCTGGACTATGACCTGCTCTACTTGGTCCCTTGTCCACTACCTTATTTACACCTTTCATGTTTACATTTCCATCGCAAATGGGGGTAAGAACTAGGGCGAAGGGGGAAGGGGGTAGATTAACCAATATGTAAATATAAACCACCTCGTGCGGGGGTCTTTCGTTGTTATAAAACATCCTCTATTTAGCGATCACGCTCCAAAATATTCGATGGAGAGAGTTTAGGGGGGCACTTCAGTGACCCCTATCTGGGATTGCATTCTAGGAGTATAGGAACCAAGAGGTTTGAAGCTTTTCGGCGTATTCTCAGTGCACCTATCTACCATGTCTACCTCTTTGGAACAAATTTAAAATGTCTAAATTCTGTCTAGCTTCATTTATCACCCATCCACCGCCAAGTTGAACCCATTTATCACCATCTACCTCTCATCCACCACCATCACGATCATCTTTCACTGTGTACCAAAATATACCATCAATCCGCCACCATCTACCACCCATTCAACACGATATACCAGCCCTACACTTGTCCACCGCCTATCATCACCCAAAGATCATTAACTACTCTTTCACTGATTGTTATACTACTTGCCCACAATATTTACCACCCAGCTGCCCCATATACCACCAGCTACTACAAGATACCACTCGTCTACTATCCTATATCACCTGTCCACCACCATAGATTGTACCACTAGTCCAGCATGATGTACCATCCATCCACAGCTACCTACCAACCGTTCACCACTACATACCACTCGTCCACCCTCATACTAGAAATATAGTATCCGCCCACCACCATATAAAACCCCGCCACAATAATATGAAATAAACCATCCACCACCAAGAACCAGACGTTCATCGCTACATACCACCTGTCCTCCACCATATAAACCGCCTACCACCCTTCCCTGTCAGTTCAGCACTCAGTACTACCTGTCTAACACAAATTAAAATCAGTTCACCACCATATACCAGAAGTCCACCACCCAGTACCACTGGTCCACCACATTGTAGTAGGCTACCCTTCCACTACAGTGGACCACTGTCACCATATTCTCCACCACATAGGCCTACACTAAGTTACACTCCGTGCATCACCAGTGCATACATACACACCACCCACACCACCACCACCACCACCACCATCACCATCATCACCACCACAACCACCACCATCATCACCACAACCACCAAAACCACCAACACCACCAACACCACCAATCCTCC
The DNA here is from genome assembly GCA_029962745.1 of Echinometra lucunter. Lineage (NCBI taxonomy): Eukaryota > Metazoa > Echinodermata > Echinoidea > Camarodonta > Echinometridae > Echinometra > Echinometra lucunter. Next base: position 3,632,207 of record CM057164.1, on the reverse strand, counting down.
CCATCACCTTGTATCTATGATGACCAAGGTGCAGTATAAGATTTCTAGTTTGCATTTGACCTCTTTACCCCCGGTCCCCTTTACATTCATACTTTTTCTATCATTTGAAAAAGGAAAGAAAAGAAAATACTCTTTAGCTAATTTCAGGTTAATCTACTTAGGCCATAACGTATTGGTCCATATGCTGTTATCCATACTCTCTTTCAAATTACCACTTGGAGAAAAATGATATCATCAATGTTATCTTAAGCCATATCACGTACAAAAAAGGGCCAAACTCTTCTTAATTTCCGAGTGCCCGATTGATCCAATTTTAAGAAAAATATTGACCCTTTTTATAATACACTTTTCAATGAACCTCCAGCAAAACAATCTTTTGATAAAGTTGATAAAAGAATAAGAAAAGGTATGAAAAATAACATTGAGACCCCTCACACGCGCTGACCAAGCTAGAGGTGCAAATTCGTACCCCTTTCTGACCGCCCGTTCACCTTTTCAGTATAAAAGAAATCATTACGAGGTAAGGTGATATAAAATCACTTATGTCTGGGTCAGCTTTATTATTCTTCAAAGTACTTCAAGATTTTCCTCCACCTTTCTCTCTCTCTCTCTCTCTCTCTCCTTCTCTCAGGTGTCTCGAGGCTAACGCAAACAGCTCTTTGGAAGTGATTTCGGGAGTCCCTATTTTCCTATTCCTCAACCTCCCTGGGTTTTCTATTTTTCCCCTTGATTTACATCTGTCCAAAGTCTCTTTCAGTACTTGTTGGGTTACCTGGATGCCCCGATATATAAGTGTGTCCCTCTCAGTGATAGGATTAGCTTAGCATAGGGGAGCTATGGTTCCTCCTTAGTACCTCCCCGCCCACCTTGAGGGGCTTCATCAAGCCTTAATTGATCTTCAAAATCGATCTGGTCGAAAGCGATTAATGTTAATGAAGCACCCACTTTAAGCATTGCATTCCAATGTAATTTAAGATGAAGTTCGTATTTACTTCGGATAGGTCAGTGAATCAGGGAAAGAACGGGAAAAATGACGATGACGACGACTGCAAAACAACAACATCGACATTAAGAACATCAACATGAAAAAAAATCACTAACGACGACAACGACAACAATGAATTACATGTTCATATCAAGGAATGAAAAAAAAATCGTGCCAACAGTGTAAATCCTGACGAGTTGCCTTGGAAAAACAAGACAAGACAATACAAAACAAAACATAAACCTGTCCAGCAAAATAATGATCAGCTCCACTTTGAAGTGTTCTTTCTCATGCTTTGATATGTTATATTTGACGTCGACTGTCAGTATCTATTCCAAATACTAATTTTAAAAACCGGAAAGTTGTATATATTTTTATAAAGAAGCTCTTCTCGGGTCCTCTGTAAAAGTACGACTTTCCCAATTTATATTGCTGAATGAAGAAGTTGCTATTCGTTCCTTTTTAAAATGCATAAAACTTGTACTTACCTCTTGCATCAAAGTGAATTAAAAACATATCAGCCGATGAGTTTGAATTCTAGCGGTCGTTTTTAGAGTTTTAGTCTTTTAGAAATTGCATTAAGATATCACAAACACCATAAATACATTCTGGTTTGCAGACATGAACTAATGTCAAAACAAAGCTCTTGTTTCATTTTATATTTTTTTTTACCGAAATGCTTCACAAAATGGAATTTAAATGAGGAACTTATGGTATATTGTAGAACTCATCATGAATGGTTATAAAACCAGCAAAATAGCACCCCGCTCCGTCCAAAGAAATTGTCTGCCCCGAATCCAAGTATGTATGGCAGGGGAACAGCTGTACCAAAGTAAACCTTTCAGCCAATCAGAAGCCTGGATTTCCTGAATATAAAGTAGACTTCGCAAGCCACCTGCCCTGGCCCACGCGCCGGAGAGCTCCATAACAATGCTCCAAATTCCTCACTTTGTCGAGGTAACTATGGCCCGAAGATTAACAATAAGACTTTACCCCTTCAAGGGTCTACTACCGTTTTCCCATTTTTTTCTCCTCTGCCCCCCCCCCCCTCTCTCTCTCTCTCTCTCTCTGCCTCTTGTGTGCATAAAATATACAGGAGGATTAGAATGGCCTATCATTCAGTCGCTAATTATATTTCGTTTGATAACTATGCCCATATCTGTTTAAAAAAAAAAAAAAGGAAAAGAAAACGAAAAGAACTTTTGAAGGTTAGATATCATTCCTACGACACCTTTAAAATGATGGGACACTGTGATTGTGAAAAAAACTATAGCCTGTATTGTAGACAGTGTTTGGACATGGTGGGGGGGGGAGGGGGTCGTTTTTTGTTTTGTTTTTTTTTTTGTTTTTTAAAACACATTAAAATTGCACTTTGCACAATAAGAGTTCAATCCAAAAAATTAACTCGCAATAAAATTAACCCATTGGCTACGGGAACCAGGTGACCCCTGTATCAATTCTATGGCAAGTTGAGAATACAGTTGTCAATAAATTAAATCATTCATCAGACATGACAACATGAGACAGACCATACCATACCAAACCAAAACAGAAAAGAATAACTAACCCTGAATTTGTATTACTTTTCATTGTGTCCACTTTGTTGTTTCTTGCAGTATTCATTGTATTATTCATTTTTATATACTTTTGTTTGTATTTTGAAGGGCTCCAAAGAAAACCAGCGAATATTTGCTGATTTAGTCTACCTTTTTTTCAAACATGCAATTTAAATAAATATTCAAATAAATACAGAAAATTTTAGTGCAATGAGGTGGGCACTTTCAGCCGTCATCACAGCACTAGAATAAAAAAAGCAATAAAATTGATAAAATCTTAATCTTAAATACGTCTTTAAGAAAAACTGTTACATAATGGAAAGTGAGATTCGGACCCTCTCAGATAAGGAAAGCAATTGTATTTTTTTATTACAGCTGAGCGCTTAAACTGAGGGTCGTTTGATGAAGAAATTTCACGCGAATTTGTCACGACGTGCTCCACGGCCTTTGAAAACGTGCAAAAACAGCTGTTTGAATCAACCGGATAAAAACACAATTTCTCTTCAAAATAAAACAACCAATAGAGAAATAGAAAAATAAGCAGTATAACGACCTCTAACTGCTCTAACTGGAATAGAAAGGTTATCATAATTTTCTCGTCCATGGCAAGATAATAGAAAGGTGTTGGTCGTTTGCTCCACCCCAACAGAATTTGTTGTTATTCTAAAAAAAAATTGTTCACGAAATAAAAGAAATCACAACTTGAAACCAAAACAACCTGTTCTTTCGTTTCCTTTGTTTTCACGATTTACAGGTAGCGTATGAATTTCGTTGTTGTAACACGTGGTCCTTTCACATGGGATTTTAAAGAAGTTTCAGTCTTCTTAATTTTTCTTAATTCATTTTTTGTTTATAGAGGATGCTGCGTGGTCTGCTCCTCCCACATGCAAATTTAGAATCATCAGTCTTATACAGTTGACCATAATATCAATTTCATTTTTGTTTAATCATGGATATATCACAGCCCTTCCTCTTACAACAAAGGTCTACCACTTAGGCTTGCTCGATGTAGCAACACTTCAGTGTATGTGACCGGAAAAAAATAAATACAGAAATTCGTAATATTGGTTAAATGTAAACAGTAGACTAGAACTAGGTACTTCATGATTTTATGGCACGCATAATGTATCCTGGGTCCTCGAGGAAGAGGGTTGTTAGGGTACACCCATAGGGTACACTCCTCCCCGAATCCCGCGCATATAACATGTATAAGTTGTCACCGATTTGTAAATTCTTACTGAAGTTCGTTAGACAAACTTTGAAGTGAAACGGATAAAACCGATAAATTTGATTTCTCACACCCCTCCTCAGACTCGTCTACGCTACCCCGGAGATTGGATGCATGTTACGTGTGAAACGAAGATATGGGCCACGGGAGTTTCACCAGATGTGCTGAGATTTTATTATCTTTACCTTTCGAAAGATGTCACCTATATGAGAAGCAATGCACCTGCGGCACGTGCCCTGTGCCTCTGATGTTTTCCTATCTTTCAAAGTTTGTCCAACTAACTTCAGGCGGCTGGGGGAGGGGCAGTTCACATGTCACCGATATACCCATCATACCCATCATTAAATAGAGGGCTCACCCCTGGGCGCTGCAAAGGCGATGTTTCATATGAGTTTTGATGAGTTCTGCAATATGGAATCATGCTATTGTCGAATTATCACTGATGAATAATTATGATGTAATCAGAAACCCCTCTCCTTTCATAAAAGGTTCATATTTCATGTTGTTGGATTTTGGTATTTGCGGCGGGTATACGGTAGTGATCCCCTGAATCTTTGCGATGATACTGGAAGCCTGTACTGCAAACTGGAAATGCTAGAAGGATTATCATATGAAAAAGTTTGTTTCATTAATGATGTCGCAAGATTTCATCATTCGTGTTACCCCACAATCTACATCCCCCCTCTCTCTCTCTGTCTGTCTTTCTTTCTATCTATCTATCTATCTATCTATCTATCTATCTATCTATCTATTTCTTTCTTTCTTTATTTTTTCTTGCATAATCAATCTTTCATCAATTTCTTTTAATCGCATCACCCCCAAATCCTGACAAAACAACATCAATGCGATTATAAACCCGGATTACAAATCAAAGTCCACCTTCATCTAGTCATAACATGTTTAAGGTAGCCATGCCTTAATAAACCCACCTTAATAGCTAACTAACATAGCAAATAACAACAAATCGTCGAGTAACCCATATGGTAAATAACACCAGAGGGGGCCCTGCTAAAGGAGAAAAATATTCCTCAAAATAATATAATCCTGTGGCCTTAAAGAGTCTGCCAAAATTTATGACTTCTTGTGAAGTGTATTGTTCATGCCAACCGAAAAAATTACTGAAGAATGATATGATTTCCGCACAAACAAATTATAATCGGTTAGTTTTTATTGATTTATATTTGGATAGCCTAGTTGAAATAGTATGAAACGAGCTCGATATTTTTTTCGTCGTTACGTTATGACGAAAAGTTCTGTACACAATCCCGTTGCACACAGTAACAGAATGACGTGTAACAAGTTTGTTACGGTTCGCTGTTGTTTCCCCCCCCCCCCAAAAAAAAAAATAAATAAATAAAAAAAAAATATGGCAGACATATCGTCTCTCCTTAGGTTTTTATTGCTCAGTTCTTTATTATTCTTTTCATTTTCCTTTATTTCCATATGTAAATGTGAAGGACTAGAAAAAGAAAAAAGAAATTCTAATCGAAGAGAACAGTGGCCCTCAATACTATGCCATTCAGGAAAAAGAAAGCAAAATAAAGAGTACGTTTGGGCACGCGACTCTTTGCCAAACTATATATATATGTATATATATATATATATCTTTATATTATCCAAGAATGAACTACATGATTGACACCAACAAGAGAATTGATGAAAGAGAAACTAAGATGAAATGTGTCCAGAGTTGAAAAAGTATTAAAAACCACAATGAAAGGAGGAAGGTCTTAGACGTTTGTCCTGCTTGCAGCACGCGAGACAGCTCGCCACAAAACCTATACTCCTATTCATAAAAAGTATTTATTCTCGCCCACTCTCGCTACGTAGAAACCGCGGTGGCCTATTTACTTTTCCATCTGACAGCATTTCCACAACATAATGTCCATATAATTTTCAAGATCATGAAAAAAGGGATAGATAAAGGAAATTTCGATAGATGTACGGTTGGGCGCGTTCTTTGCAAACTACACCACGGGGTCATATGACTTTGACACATGGCAAATGGCAGTTTTGAAAAATTACAGAATTTTAATGAGCAAATGGTGATAATGATGACACATATCTGTCTGTAGTGATTGTCTGACTTTCTTAATTTCTCTACTGTGATCCATGCAGCCTTTGATAACACTATGAACATGGCGGACAAAGAAAGCGGACAAAATAAACAACCTCTCATTCTACCCTTCACAATGGTTCTGGTAGTCAAAAGAACATCCCTTCACAGCTATTAGGTTTAATCATGTAGTTCCAGGTGAATATGCATGTGACACCTGTTCCACATATTTTAGACAATAGCAGTGAAGGGATGTTCTTTTGACTACCAGAACCATTGTGAAGGGTAGAATGAGGGATTGTTTATTTTGTCCGCTTTCTTTGTCCGCCATGTTCATAGTGTAATGGGTGCAATTCGGATATTTCCCCCAAATGCGGATGCAACATGTTCAAGGTCAAGTAAAATTCTGTGTGTATGAAGACAATTAAACCTTCGCATTCAAAGTGCTATCTGGCTACTGGGCTACTGGATAAGGGTGGCCTCTGTTAAAGAATTCATCAGTGATTGGTGAACGATTATGTTACTTGTTAATGAATCTTAATACTGAATATTAAAATATATTATTTACATCTCGTCCGATTTCAAAATTCCATCGAATCACAAATTATGTATTTTTAAACCCCTTTGGCATTTGGATTAGGCCTACGTCTCTACACCTGGAACTCATTTCCTTTCGTAAATAGAGCGTACACTTCATGAATACCCCGCAACCAGACCCTTTTCTTCTACCAAAAACCACAAAATTGGAAGAAGTATTCTCTTAAAGTTGACTTCCACATCCAATTAAGAAACTTGGGCCTTTACAAGCACGCGCCTCCTCTATTACGTAATAGTCTTTAAGGCGCGTGTCTTTAGTCTAGGAAGGAGCCTAGACAAATAGAACATCACAAAAGTTTTTCACGCCGGATTTCTATAGCTGCTGAGCTAACAATTAGGGAACTTCTAATTGCGTTTTTACGTCAGGCAAACGGAGACCAGAAGTCGCCTGAAGAATGTTTTGCATGATGAAGAAAACAACACCCCCGCGGAGGTGTTTGATTCTCTATCGATTGTACCTCTCGCGTGCCGATAAGCTATATCGATTGGTCGCGAATTCCTTTACTTTTTGCTGAAAACAATAAGCACGCGAGGACGAGGGAGGGGGGTGGGTGAAGAACTGGTCGATAACCTTGTAACAGATGGTCTGCAACACAAAGGAAGTTTAGAAGAAAGTAGAAAACTAGGTATTCATCCCACCTGGTGTCTTATTTCGGTTCAATATGTACTTCTATAGACACACCTCTCGCATATTAACGCTTTCAAAACTATTTTAAAGAAAATATCCAAAATTGGAGTAGTATAAGGTAGAAGGGTTGAGGTTTCGTTTAAAAAAAATGTTTTTTTCCTTGTAAAAGAAGAAAAAAGTATAACAGTATCCATGGAACAACCATCATGACCATGGTATAAGTTGATGGTACCCCATGGTAATTTGAACATATACCATCAAATTATCGCATATAATAAAGTTCAAAGTACCGTGTTTGTACCATGGATACCATGGTGCTTTTTAAGAAAATGAAAATTACGAAGTACATTTACTGGCAGAAACCACGCATGAAATGGTGTTGAATATATCGTGAGTGGAATACAGCGTAAAAGACAAACATGAAAATAATCATAATTATAATTATATTATATACAGACAGTTAATGATCAGAGATGATATAGTATTTTGTAGTATACATATCTCCGAGGTTCATAACCACAAAGTGTCTTTGTCGACTTTTCGTGACAATCCTTGTGCCCTTGTGAATTCATTTTCTAGCTTCCTTCATCATCTATGATACAAGAGATTTAAAAAAATAAATAAATTGAAAGATTAAATCCGTAAAATGTTGAATGGATAGTTTTGGCTCATCATTCTATTCACCTCGTCCAGGTGTCTTCGAAATCTTTGATCCTGCCTTTAAATTATCAAGCCTGGACATTTCTTTGGGCTATTGACCATCTAATATCAGACCAAGCAGGCCCAATCGATAAGTTTTAGTCCAGGACCATTTATCTTGGCCATTCGCTATTCATCAGCAAAAAGAATACCCCCTGCGTCATATGGTATTGTTTTGGTCACCGCACGCGCCAAACAACCCCGTTGCTATGGAGACGGAATAATCCGTCGCGTGCGGATTAAAAAGTGTGCATTGTCTATGATAGGGAGCATCTGGGGATCAAAGGATCAATAGAGATTTGGAATTAAGAGGGGGACAATGAGGAACTTTTTTTTTTAGAAGGAGGAATCGAAACTCGAGTTTTGATCAATAATATGTGCGGATGTGTAAAATTAGGATTGAGATTGGCGTCCGGAACACCGTGAATGTAGAGATACTTAAGAAAAAACAGAGCGAAAGGAAGGATTAAGTGAAGATGAGATGAAAAGAAAGTAAATGAAAAGAGAGAGTTTAATGAATAAACAGTGCCAGACCTCACGATTGGACCATGGGATCCTTTGAAAGAGCGCTAGATTTAGACATTGTCTCTATATCTTTGCCAATATGGTATGTGTATAACAAGAAGGGGGTGTAACCTTGGTGTGACTGCCCATTTCAGGCACGGGAAAATTAGATGAAGGGGGTAAGGTACAAACAGGTAACAGCCCTGATTAGTTTCCAAAGTCGAAGGGTAACAGAAGGACAGTATGAAGTTTCAACTTTTCTTCTGGTAGAATATTTCAAGTTAAAGCATGACGATTGCCCGCCTTTGATTATTACTATTTTTCGGAGGGGGGGGGGGGGAGGAAGGGGTCGACATGTAAATCAAATATCAGTATCCAAATTCGAACCCCGTTGTTACAAAAGATATGAAAAGTACACATAATCACTAAGAAGGTACATCGAAACATGAATGAACGACTGCCCCATGCAGTGATGACAATATTTTTATCATGGTAGTTCCGCAATGTAACATTATCTTAAAAGTTAGAAATGTGTGTTTTTGTTTAAAGGAGTTTCAAATCGCAGTTCTCTTTGCACGAAACTCTATCAATCGTTGTATTTATTGATTTGTATGAGTGTAGGGAATGCACCCTTTGGAACCCGGATTCACCCCCTTCGTGGTCATGCTTTATATCAGCAGTTTCGTTTGATATTTAGGGTGGTATAGACGATCACCTGTGTGATAAAATGGGGTTTGTAACAATGATAATGATACGAAAAAAAAAATTGCCAAAAGATCAATATGTTCTTGTGCAAAACATCATTATTTCATCTAGCGGTTCTATTGTGGTTTCATGCACACTGCAATGTAAATGAATAAGCACTGAAACCGAAATCATGATTAAAACCCTATAGGCGGTTCTCTCATATATAAAGAGACACATGTTATAACCTGTGTCTCTTTAACGAATATTTAACAACACACAAATCAGAATAATGACGGAGACAGCGGTCTGAAAACTGAAAAGGTCCAAGTTTACCCAGCCCCCTCCGCGCTATGAAAAACAGAAAGCATCCAACACAGTTGTATAAACAAACAACAACCAAAAAGAATAGTTTCTTCAAAGCATCTACAGCTTTTAAATTTTGTGCGTTTTAAGGCATTAATTTGCTGTTTTGTTTGGTGTTTGCAAAATTATTGTACTGATACCTGTGGATCTTCATATTTTTATAACCCTTCGTTTACGGTCACAAAAATCACTACATGCACTGTTGATATCATTTGCGATCGATATTTCTTTATTAATGCCTTGATATGCGTTCCTATAATGTAATATAAAGATTCAAATTTAATGACTGTAATAACAATATACTGAACAGCCAACCTTTTGAATGTTTCTTAGAATTGGAAAGATTGTAGGATTAATATTCAATCATCGAATGGTGCATATTGATTTTCTTAAGGTTGATAGATTTTGACATTTTTAGGCCATTCAATCATGGGCGAAAAATCATATGCTGTGTGAATGAATCTCACTTTTTACCTTGTGTGTGAACGCCCCTAATATCGTAGCCCCGTTTTCAAAGATTATTCCTTAGGATATGAGGATACCAAAGGTTTTGCACTTTTCCAGAGCGCAGTGTAAAGAATTTTCATCATAATAAAAAATTATAATTTTCTGCACTGGCAGTACGGGAAACTGTCTACAAATTGTTGTGGATTTAAAAAAAAAAAATTGTTATTAAAAAAAAACATCAAGATACACGTTTTTGCCCAATGGCAATCACCTTTTACTACAAATCAAGCTGAAACATAAAAATGACCCGAGGACTAATCAATTATCCAAAGTATGTGTCAGACACATAATGTTTGGCAATATCCTACTATTTTCCATTTATCTTTCCATGCATAAGTCCATATTGTCAGAAGATTTATATATTCTTAGAAATATTTCATTTTTAACATTGTAATTTCCAGAACAGCCTGTTCAGCGTGGCTCCAGATGAAAGGGCATTAGAAATTTTGTTTATATGCAGGGGAAAAGCAGGCCGTGGTTACTAGCCAGCCCCCAAAACAAAAACACAAAAACCTTTGGACTATTGAAGAAAACGAAAGTAAAATTTGGGGTAGGCATGGTAGGCCTATTGAATCTTAGGGACCCTGAAGGCTGGCGCCCTGCCTTTGTCCGAAGATTTACTCACTGGCGTAGCCAAGGGGGGGGGGGGCACAAGGGGGCCATGCCCCCCTGTTGATCGGCGAGCAATTAAAAAAAACAAAAAAAACTTTCGAGTCCATTTCACATAACTTTACCCTACCCTTACCCTGCGAAATGAAGTGAAACGTAAATATGCCACTTCTCATATAAGTTACCCCTAATACTGAATTTTAGTGTGCAGAAATTGCCATTTTCATGCACGAATTTTCAAAAATCTCCATTTCGTGGGAGGGGGCATACCCCCTCCCACACTCTCCCCCCGCTTTGTCGCTTCGCTCCCTTGCCTCGGCCCCCTATATCCCTATATGCCACTTCTCATATAACTTACCGCTAATACTAAATTTTAGTGTGCAGAAAATGTCATGTTCATGCACGAATTTTCAAAAATCTCCCTACCGTGCGAGGAGGGGATACCCCTCCCCCTCTCACACCCTCCACCCGCTCGGTCGCTTCGCTCCCTTGCCTTGGTCCCCCTCCTGTTGAAAATTCCTGGCTACGCCAGTGGATTTACTCCTCGCGTGCCTGAGTACAGACAACATTTGGGGGGATGTTTTGGTATGAGGGTGCCCGCCCAAAGTAAGTGCAAATTCATGCCAACCTTAGATAAAAATCTTGCCCAAGACAGCTATTTTTAACTACAAACATGGCGAATTGAGCAATATAATTGTCCAAGCTGGGTTGTAATTGGCCATTTGGTTGGACTCATTGTAAACTTTATTTGGGGCAATACGCACTGTCCATTAATTTGCACATATGGTCGGTTATGGTCGGTTAATTTACCTGACTGCTAAGAAAGCATTTGTATGCTTGTTAGTAAGCAACCAGGGGACCGACGGCTTTAAGTCCCCTCCGAAGGACTTGGTAATGAGGATTAATACCTTACCAGAGGGCATTAGTGCATCCACTTGGTTTCGAACCCGGGTACTCCCGGTTACGAGACCACTGCTCTTATCCACTGAGCCACAGCGCCTCCTGTGATATGCCCAGGGATTTCGTCCATATCAATACTATATTATTTTAATCTTACATGTAATTTCCAAACAAATTATGCAGTGTGGTTACAAGTGAAGAAATGAAAGTTATGAAGAAAAAAAAATTGTAGATGGAAGTTAAAGGTAGACGGTGGTCACCAACAACCATGCTCCAAAGCAAAAACACAAAATCCAAAGTTTGAAAATCAAAGAAAACGAAAGCAAAATTTTAGGCCTATTGATCTCAGGGACCCCGCAGATTTGCCCTCGCCATTTGTCCGAAGATTAAATGCTCGCGTGCCGGGAACCTTGCGGGTGAATTTACCCGTAGAAAAGGACTTGAGAGACTAGAAGTGGGGCAATATTTGCTAGAGGTTTTTTTTTTTTTTCTTCTTCTTCTTTTTTTTTTCAGCGGGGGAGGGGGTGTTTGATATTTCAAGAAGGGAAAGGGATTATGGAGTCACTTGTGAGAAACGAGAAGTGGGTTGATGGACA